>JACCGJ010000314.1:0-21102 GCA_013407085.1 Atriophallophorus winterbourni | reverse complement strand
CGATGGCTTAACAGTCTCAGCAAAGGAAACAGCTGATGCTCTCGCTCAATTTTATGCTAAAGTATTTAGTCCGTTAGCGATTCGATCGACTGAAGAATTACCGCCATCAACAGTGACGCAACACCTGACTGAGATCGAGATGAATCCAGTGATTATACAACGACATTTGTGTCGAATGAACCCTAGGAAATCCCCTGGAGCGGATGGAATCACTCCGACTATACTAAAATCCTGTGAACAGCAGCTGTGTGAACCTTTGTGTGAATTCTTTAAACATTCTCTATTTGAAGGAGTGGTGCCAACAGAGTGGAAGACAGGGGTAATTTCACCTATCTACAAAGGCGGTAGACGTTCAGATCCGGCAAACTACCGCCCTGTCACTCTACTTCCTGTGATATCCAAAGTTCTAGAGCGTATAGTCACGGAAAATATAGTTCATCACGTGGAATCACAAAATATGCTATCTGTAGCACAGCATGGTTTTCGTAAATCTCGCTCATGCTTGACAAATTTGTTGACGGTTTTAAATTACTGGACCCAAGCGGTTGACGAAGGAGCTAGTATCCACGCTTGTTATCTGGATATGTCTCAAGCTTTTGACCGAGTTGATCACTTTCGATTAATACACAAGCTGAAGCCGATGGGTATCAGCGGACAGCTACTCATATGACTTGAAAGTTACTTCAGTGGGCGCAAGGCGATCGTTCAAATCAACGGGGTACAATCACAGGCTATTGATGCCTCTAGTGGAGTCCCGCAAGGTTCAGTCCTCGGGCCAGTACTTTTCTTGGATTACATCAACGACCTACCAGAGACGCTCGCATGCAAGGTGATTCTTTTTGCTGATGACATTAAACTTTGGACGCGGATGAAAACAACTGCGGATTGTGTACAGCTGCAACGTGATCTAGATGCTCTACATGAATGGTCGGTACGGAATAATTTGCCATTCAATTTCCAAAAATGCAAGGTGTTGCAAATTGGTAAGCCATTCCATTACCAATATCACTTTGGGCAGACGATTTTGAGCTGGACCGAATCGGAAAGGGATCTTGGAGTCTGGGTATGCGGCAGCCTGAAGATCAGCCTGCATTGTGAGGTTATCTACAAGCGTGCTTCCAAGCTTCTAGGTATGCTGCGACGGATTTTCAGAACCTTCTCGCCTGGAACGTTGCCCAACCAAAGGTTGTCATAGCCGGGGGTGGCAGTTGGGATAAGCTCCCACTGTTAATAAAATGCTCCCATATGGCACGCGTCTCAAATAGCCTCTGACAACCAAGTCCAGCTTCTGGCCTGCACAAGTGGCTCCCCGAGCCCGGCCACAGGAGAAGGGGCGAAGGCGATTGACTGGCGCCTGAAAACCAGTTTGCTTCGGGCAGATGTAGCTCGTTAGCCTGGGAGGGCATTTCATCTAAGGGAAGGAAAACCCTGATTTTAAACCTCCGCTGCCTTGCGGGATACCCGATCGCGGGAACGGCTTCGGGAGAAAACCCTGAGGAAAAATCTGGAACAGAGTTTGGGGGACGGTTAGTTGTTGCGCACAAGCTCTTTCTGGCAACTCCCTGCTGCCTTGCAGGTTGCACTTGGTTGGGCAAAGGCTAGAGAAGCTGACTCGAACAAAGGCCGAGTGGTGCTGGGGACGCCGCTTTGTACCCAAATTCCCAAGAATCTTCACTGAAGCCGACTCATCCTCCAGGAGGAGATAGTCGCACAAAGTAACGTTGCCCACCATCATGAAAGCCTATATAATTCCAACCATGGAGCATGCATCACAAGCTTGGACTCCGTGGTTAAAAAAGGATATACTATTGCTTGACAAAATATACCATCGTCCGGAAACTAACGTACGAGGAACGATTGCAAAAACTGAGGCTCCCCATTCCCCTTCAAAGAAATGTGATACTAACATACAAAATATTAAATACCCCACATCAGCATTTAAATCATTTATTCGGATACCGTGAGTCACGACATACACGCAGCCACTCAGCGACACTGCAAATTTCCCACTCCCGTATCAGCTGTTGTCGATATTTTTATTATGTACGTGTCTGTTTCCTTTGGAATTCCCTCCCCGAAACTCTTGTCATCTCTCCCAGCATCGAAACGTTTGTTCGAAATTTGGATACTTATTTGCAAAACGATTTCACGAACCCTGCGTATTGACTCATGGTAACTATACAACTTGACTATACTTGACATTACATGTTTATTTTATACCTATTTCCTGAGCGAACATTTACTATGTGAAGCTATATGCTTTTTGTGACCATAAATTCTTGAATCTTGAATGTACAGCGTATCCAACAATGCAGCCACTGTCGACTGAAATTTAAACACGAAATTTGAATTATCGATATTTCGAAAAACGAGTAATCGAAACGCACCAAATTGAGATGGAAACCAAATAATCGCACTCGTTTCGTTCAATTACAAAATCAGTAAAACCGGCAAACTTAGCACTGTAATTTAACCTCAAGAACGGAAGTTGATGAGGGAGAACACGATAAAAACCAACGAAATATTTGAAGGTAAAAAACCGAAACAACCTATACAACCGGTAGAACCAAACAATCAATCAATGAGTTTCATTCAGCTTTTTCCTTTTCATCATTGAAGTAGAGGAAAATTATGCTGAACAGCACCACACCAACAACCATGGAAATGGCACTGAAGTAGTACGGGTACGCGGCAACAATAAAGCGTTCGTATTGAGTGTGCGTGAAAGGTCGGACGGGGGCCTGTAGAATGGAAATGAATGTGCGTAACATCGAGCGATTGATATGGGGCAAATGACTGTCAGCTTTGAAATCGTCAAGACTTACCAGTGATGCACTGTACAGATGAGTATATCCGAGTCTATTATAATCCACGACAAATTTGAAAACTCCGTAGACATCGGGCAACTTCAAAACGGTGTGATACAGGCCATCTAAAATAAGCATGTATAAAGATGAAAGGTAATTACCACATGTAGTTGTCGCACATTAGTTTAGAAACAAAGCAGAGCGGTGGCAATATCGGAAGTCCCAAGTGAAGGTAAACAAAGAAGTTCCCTTGTCGCTTGATGACCGTAAATTTTAAGCAAACAACAAGCCAAGCGTAACTGCTTTTAGTGACTTGATGAAGAAAGCATGCAGTTATACAGAAATTCAACAGTTCCTCTGAGCAGTTCTAGAAAAGCACTTTACAGTTACCAAGAGAAAAAAGAAGGGAGATAGAATCGCTCCTTGAAGAACCCAATTCTAAATGGGGAGAGAAGTAGAGCGTAGCTTATTTACTTCACCGTATAGAGATGTATCGGAAAAACATTCAAATATCCATTTTATTATTTTGGCTGGTATGGTAGCGTTTTGAGTATATCCGTGAGTTGAAGACACAGGTGATTTACTGTCGAGCTCTTTCAAAATCCCGCGAGTTAGACATACGACGGTATCAATTGTAAAGAGTTGGTTACGGTAAGCAAATTGATTCTCATCCCCTAAGGATGGTACCCTCTACAGGCGATCGAGAACTATTCTCTCCATGTAGACTGTAACTTCGAGTAAAGGTCACGGTCGATTCTGACGTCAGAGGCGACCTAGGTCGCGGAATGCTATGGCCGTCTTCGAAATGCGCACCGAAACCTATCATTTAACGATGTCGAATTTTTGATACAACTACCGAGTGGCATGAAAAGATTTAGCTTTGAACGCCTGGTTGTCAAGCCATAAAGTATTGTATGATAAATCGACATCCTGCACAATAACACTGCACTTCGAAGGTGCGAAATGCATATCTAGTGTTGGAACAATACCAGATAACTTATTTAGTATAGCCTGCATATCTGTGTACGAGTCAAAAAGCAGAAGTATATCATCAGAACAGTCCGTCGCTGACATGACACACCTTTTCACACAGATTAAATATATGAAAATCGATTCTCCGGGGAATAGATTCTGACAAACGCTTCATGGAGACCGTCTAATGTAGTTAGGCCCAGTATGAGGCAGTGAATCTTATTAGTGATGCTATGGCCTCTTTTACTTATTAGATTTTGGAACAAATCAGCCGAATAAGCTTGAAGAGCTTACGCGCTTTACCAGCACTAATGGCTATTTTCAGTTGTTTGAACGTTTTATTCGCCAACTTTCTATCAAGTATGAAGCTCCGTTTAAGTTCATTCTACACTGTCAATTGTCCTCAGGTATTCGGCGGCATTGATGAAGAACTTCAGTTGAGTACTGTGTAATCTAGTGGAACCTAGAAGATGGTTGTGTGGTTTCACAGGCTGATATTGCGGCGTCTTGTATAATCCCAGCTATCGTGTTGCATCTTTGATAGGCAGTTGAACACAGAGCAACTAAAAGTGAGTCACTCAAGATGGCCCTACAAATTTC
Source organism: Atriophallophorus winterbourni (assembly GCA_013407085.1). Classification (NCBI taxonomy): domain Eukaryota; kingdom Metazoa; phylum Platyhelminthes; class Trematoda; order Plagiorchiida; family Microphallidae; genus Atriophallophorus; species Atriophallophorus winterbourni. The sequence continues at coordinate 16,723 of JACCGJ010000314.1, read as the reverse complement.
TTAGACTCCGGACAGAGAAATTGTTTTGACCGCAATCTGACTGCGATTCGAAGGCTAACTATCGGAAAATATAATGCTAAACAACATCGCAAAAGAGCATGATCAGAATATATGCAGTTATTCCAAAAAAAGCGAGACCTCAGTGATACCTCTCCAGTGACCGCTAATGGTAGTGAATGAATGAATGGAAGCACAAGCCTGATCCAGGCAAAGTGCCGTGCAGTCAGAGACTACACGTGGGCTAAGATACTGTCAGGTTGCCCATGCCTAGATAGATGTGAGAGAGAAAATAAGATCCATTGGCCAGAAGGTTGACTTACCACCGGGGAGAGTGAGGTTGCACATTGACGCATTTTCCGGTGAAATTAAGTACTGCTTATCAATAATCGAGATTGTGCAAAGAACTGTATAAACCGTTCGCCATTATCTGTGTTTTAGCCTTCAAGGCCAAACATCACATAATTGTGACTCATAATTATCTAAGCGGCCTAATCAGGCAATCATATCTCACACTGAAACAACAATATCGTTGGAGCAGTCAGTTCGGTAATTCCAAACGGATCATATAAGCGCGTTTCTAATAGCAAACATCAACACTTAAACCATCTAAGGTAAGGTACAATGTAGCTTGCTGACATATTTACTTGAAAGTTTTGACATTCAGGGCTCCAACGTGAGCAGGAGTGGAAGGTTTCAAAAGGTGATCTATGAATTCATTTCAAAGGCTGGGATAACTTCTAAAAGCGTAAGGGACAAAAACAGCTTAACAAGTAGGGCAATTAGTTGAGTTACAAAGTTCCGTAGAGCTTAGTGGTTAACGGCTGACAGATTGTCCTGTAGGTAAATTAAAATGCACTGGATGTGAACCAGGAAGGGAGAATGGTGTGATGAACGTTGAATCAAGTGCTCTCGGATAGGAGAAAAACAAAGCAATAGACTTCAAAATCGGATAAGCCATCTGGACTCAACTAAACTGACCCAATCCGCTTGCAATATCATCTGCGTATCACATTTTCTTATGATTTCCGATGATCTTGTAGGTAATTTGAAAAAAATTACAGGGAGATTTAGTGCCCCACACTCAAATCACTACGAAGGCAACAGGGGATAAAAATACATGGCAAGATAGAAACGGTTACAAACCTTGTTGTTTTAAAGTGCGACGAATGAATGGGTCGATTCTCACAAATTCCAGTTGAACATCATCCGCCGTGTATGGTACCCACTGACCAGAGTCATCTTTGGTTTCAATCTTTATACCGTAATATACGTTATCGGTTATAGTATACTGACTCGGAGCTGTCGTTTCCCCAACGCGATGATGTTTCACGTATGCCACCCGCAATTGACCGCGCTCGCCGAGTACCCAGGGTAAAAGATTCTTCATAAGTTCCAAATTTCCAGAAGAACCGTACCTGCAGTGAAATGGTGAATGAAATAACTGCAACAAATCCAAAAGTAAAAATTATTTTCCACCCTTTGTTACAATATAATGACACACCCAACAAATGAAAGATATGGTTAGGGCCAGAATGGCCACATGCCTGAAACGAGCCTATATTCGCTGCAATCATAAAGAGAATAAATTCTACCTCACAAAAGAATTGCTGGTTGCAGGTAACTGTGCTTTTACAGAGAGTTGAGAATATTACTTGATATTCGTGTAGCGAACACAAAAAATGAAACAGGAACTGATCATTTAAGAGACAGAATTACGCTTTCTAGTTTATCGAAGTTTTGACTTGAAACTGGTGTGACGAAAAAATGGCATATCCGGAAAGGTGTAAAATAACGATCGCGTGGCTGATGGTTATCTGGTATTATCGGTGCAATGCATCGAAATATGAGCTGGGGGACTTCATAAAATATAAATGTTCATTTGGCTAGTTCGAATGATAATTGCGTTATCAATTCCATATGACCTGGTTCGCGTTATTGGCATTACTTTGCGGTCGCATCGTGCACGAAAACACAGGCCTTGTTCCAGGCAAAGCGACTCAAAGTTAAACAAGGCACGTGGGCTAAGATACTAAAACCACGTTCAGCTACTATCATACGTGGGAAACTACTTCTTCGGATATGGAAAGGGCTGAGGGCGGGTGAATGGAGCATTACAACTGAAGGTTGTCCGTCGGAGGCGGAAATACTGTTACATTTATCTCTACTGTGTTGCGGTTATACCCAATTATGCTGTCTCCAGATGTCAACCAGAAAGAAATTTGTGGGGCCATTGTTTCGTCATTCAATTTGTAGCTGTAGCCAACTTCGTACCTACAACTTTGGTGTCGACATTATTGTCCAAATGTACCAACCCAAATATACTCTTGGTGTAGTGGAGAGAGGGACATGCATCATTGGAAACAGCTGGTTATCCGTATTGAACTGCCATGGCATACTTCATCGCACCAATAGAGAAAGCACATCATTTTCATTTTGTGGATGCTGCGAATGCCGGTTAAAATCTATGGATAGACCGGTGTAGATTTCAGTGTCAGGGAATTGCCTAGTCAGCAAAGTTCTCCTGAGTGCATAGATGGGACGTAGGGTTTTTGATCGCACGTGAGTAGGTTGTCGCGGCTTTCAAATCAGAAGAATTCTACCAAGAACATGAGCCTTTATACGTCTCTCGGTTTTTATTCATCTATATAATAGTCGAACGGTTCGCTACTGCCTGCTGTCAAGTGTTTCATTTTTGAGGCATTCAGCGAAAGTTAATTGAGTAATGCTCATCTGCTGATTATGTCGATATCATTTTGCTGTATTTCACGATAACACGATAATAGAAACCGTGCGCCAAATTTTTAGATCATCCGCAAACATCATGCAAAGTGATCGCAGACTATGTTATATCATTTAAGTAAAGAAACAACAACGGAGGGTCTAGAATCAGCCTTCGCGGTACACCACTGCTTACCGTTCTCCAGTTAAAGAGTAATATTGATTAGTACAGTCCACATACGATCTTCCATAAAATTGAGAAGCCATTTGAAAATATTGGTTACAAGTTCATACAACCTTAATCGATGCAGCAACTTTCGATTTTGCACTCAAACAAACGCCTTAAAAAGTCGAGGATAATCGCGTTGACACGTATCTTATTGTCTTTTGCTTCTGTTCAGAACACTCAATGCAACATTAACCACGTCACCTCCCGCGATTTACAGACACTGGATGCTTGTGCCGCGATTTATCACTGAAGTCATTCCGTCCAACGCTAACCGCGTTCACCTACGAATCCCACAACATAGGTGATAGCCAATTAGTCAAACGCGTTTATGACGCACGAGAAAACGATAAGACAACGACCACATTTTATAGACAAATAACGTAACCATAACACTGACTTCAAGGACTGCCCCGGTTGTCACTTCGATCTGATTTGTCAATCGATTTTGTGTCAACCTCTTAACTTCAAGCCTTCACCACGCAGGGTTAGGTTGACCGACAATGAGGAATCGTTCGATTACGGCTAACGTTGTCCATCTTCTCATGATTCCGATGACGTATTCGCTCGAACCGTTCTTATGCGCTTTGTGAAACCCAAATTATCATGGGTTCGCGATCATTGTAGTCGGTCGTTTCGGCGCTTCCTGCTTGTGATAAGCAATTATCACTAATGCACTTCACACATCTGCATTAGGTCTATGCCTGTCGCCCGGTTTGCAAAATGGTTTAACACAACATTTCCATGCAAAAGGTAGATCACCCGCGGAAAGTGGCTTCTCGTAGACGCAAGCCAGGGGCGGGCAATTACTAAAGCTAAATGTTTGAGAGGGACGAGTTGAATGCCGTCCCATTAAGATTTAATGTGTCGAAATCTTAAAGCAAACAAATGAACAATTGCTGTTGTGATTGGGATACTACCGAAAGTTGCATTCTTGGAGACGTCAATGTGCATAATATCAGGCGGTTTAGCAAAGTAGCACGAAGTAAAAAAGTTTGCCATAATTTCAGCTCTTGAGTCAGTCAAAAACGAAATGTCTTGTCTTCATAAACGAAAAGATTTTTTGGTTGATATGCAAAAGTTTCCAAAAGATATGTCTCCAATTTTTATTCATATTAGTTTGCGTTACATTATTTGGAAATATTATACATGATTCATACTTAGCTGGAATGGGTTACATTCTAAAGAAATTCACAACCACTTTCTTTATTCGAAAACCTTTGTCCAGCCATGACATGTAATTCACAAAAATTATTTATAGAGCAATTAATTTGAAAGCAACATACTTTTTTCGTTCAAGCGCAGTCTCCGGAGACCAATTGAAGAATTCGTTGGATAGAAAATCTAAAGAACCAATGAACAAGGCTCGAGCATTATTTCTGGTTTGAAGAGCCACCACAAGTTGAGTATTTGCCCCGACTGAATTAGGATAATCTGATATTGGTTTCTTGGTATTATAGCTGTAAGCTGTGTGGTCGGCATGTAAGACGTTTATTAGTAGAGGGTTGTTGGGATCAGCTGAAATGCTTCGAAAATAAACGGCAACGATGGCTTACGCGATACCCCGATAAACAAATGGATTTTCAATTTTATTCCCAGTCAAAATCGAAGCATTGATTAAATTTTGTGGTTTGACTATTATGAGAGAATGCTGCAACGTTAACATTGGAAAAACTTTAATACCGTGCCATCATCTTTCGAGTCGTACGCATGATGATCTATGACGACAGTGTTTGTTTCGTCGAATTCGATACCACATTCGCTTCCAAGTTCTCGTATAGCCTCCCCGACTTCCGATCCAGCAGCCACAATCAAGTTTCCACCTTGGTCCAAAAATTTTACTATTTCCTTAACATTCAACTGCCCTCCAAACTCTAGAATATTTTATAATCGAAAAAATACCTGATACTGATGGTGAAAGTAGAATAATATGTCTGTATATATATTCTCCGTATTTCATTAGCATGAGTGATGAGTCGTCAGCAACACGTATAGTTAGAGAAAAACCACGATCTGAAGTGATGATGGAAAACGATTTTACCTTCCAAATGTTTCAGTAAAATTGAATGTGTATCTTTAATCCATACATTTTCTATAAGTACCAGAATATTTTTCGATGGATCAGTATCATTATGAGAAAAAGCTTGTACAGTAACAAGGCACAAAATCCAAATGATCGAAACCATCTCAAACAATTTAAATTAACGCGATGTACGTGTAAATCTGTAGGTCATTGTTGGGGTCCCGTTCAGTTTCCACAGGACAGTAAGTGGCTAACGAGCCAATTGAGAGTCCAGATTTATTTCGGTGGTATGCAACAGAAAGAGCTCCACCATTTCAAACAATATCTTCACAAATTTCTTCTGGTATGAGATTAATCTGGAATGCAACAGAAAATCTCCCCTAATCAATAGGTGAGAAGAGACGGTAGTGTGTTCCTAAAACAACATGAAGATTGCAATGGATATTGGTGAAAGGATTGTGAGACTGCGTGGGTTACAGTGATATCCACATACAAATTTGACTCCGAGAAAATCACAGAAGAACAAAGACCGCGCGTGGACAAAGAGTATATTGTAGTTAATAAGTGTGTTGACTATGTAAAATCGTATTTATCAGATGAATATTGTTGACTGAGTTGAAATCAATGAAATGTGAGTGATAACGATGAAAAGGAATCGGTAAATCAATATGGCGTCATCGGTAGTCGAAATAAAACGATAATGTCTAAGTTAACAAATTAAGATGATACAAAATATTCTATGATACAAATTACTATAGAACCCCCCCTAAATCAGCGGGAAGATGAAAAATACGCTAGAAGGAAGCATTTGGTTGTAAAACCATCAAACTTCTAGGGAATGTGGAACCTACGATAAAAACGCGTTTGTCTGTTTGGTTTGGGTGGTTTGAGACACGAAAGTAAAGGGGTTTAATAGGGGAATCAGGTGTACGGGCGGTTTCAAGTGAAGCGGATAAAGAAACGTCGTGGTCTCGGTTTGAACTCTGATTTACTCTTCGGGAATTTGCGTTCGGTTTCGATGTGGGTTTTTCATACGCGATATTTAAACAATCGATACTCACCGTTTCTTGTGAACCATTACGGTCAATAACGAAGAAATTGGGATACCTACTGAGCAACTTGTACTGTATGGTGTATGGTGGTTGAAGTCGTGTGATGATTGTTTGAATAACAATCAATAATAATCAATAATTCTGTAACTCAAATTCTTGTTGTTAGTTGCATTAATTAATACATACAGTGTGATTCGAGTGAGTGTGGTTATTCTCAATTCTATTCCATTATACGCTGTTTTTATTGATTTAGCGAAGGATCTCAACCACGTCAGCAGGAAGGGTCCTTCCAAAATGCTCGATTTGATAGGCTGCCTCCCAAGACTGCTGAAGCTCGTTATGTCGTTCCACTCAGGCATGAAGGGCTCAGTACATTTTAACGGTTTCAGCTCAGAAGCCTTTGAAATTCGCAGAGGAGTCAAACAAGGGTGTGTTCTTGCTCCCACGCTGTTCGGCATTTTCTTTGCTCTGCTTCTAAAGCACGCTTTCAGGACGAGGACAGAAGGTATTTACCTACGCACGCGAAGTGATGGCAAGCTTTTCAACCTAAACCGGTTGAGAGCGCAAACCAAGGAACGAAATGTGGTAATCCGTGACCTGCTGTTTGCCGACGATGCAGCCATTATTGCTTACTCTCAAGAGCACCTTCAGTCTCTAATGGACTGTTTTTCGTCGGCATGCAAAGACTTTGGGCTAAAAATCAGCATGACCAAGACCAAAGTCCTTGGTCAAGAGACTGTATCGATTACCATCATAACTGTTGGAAACTGTCAGCTTGAATTAGTACATCAGTTCACATACCTTAGTTCAACCATTGCGGATAACCTTTTGCTTGACACGGAGATTGATAAGCGGATTGGCAGAACAGCTGTCATTCTGTTCCGTTTGAACTCTCGTGATTGTGGTAACCGCAAGCTGACTGTAAAGACAAAGATGATGGTATACAGCGCGTGCGTACTAAATGCTTTACTGTACTGCAGTGGAATCTGGACCAACCAGGCGAGACCCGAATGGAAGCTGAATGCTTTCCATCTACGAAGCATCCGTCGTATCTTGAACATATCGTGGATGGACAGAGTTTCTTAATACTGAAGTGCTTTCAAATGCTGGTCTACAGAGCATGTTCACTGTATTGCGACAGCGCCGCCTGCGCTGGCTTGGTCACGTCTACACAATGAAAAATGGTCGTATTCCGAAAGATCTACTCTATGGTGAGTTGCAACTAGGAAGTCAACCGTTGGGCAGACCGCACTTGCGGAACAAAGTCGTTTGCAAAAGAAATATGAACGCTCTTGGCATTGACCCGGCGAGTTGGGAAAAACTTGCTCTTGGCCACTGACATTAGAGGCCTTGTGTAAAGCGTCGTCTGCAAGCTGGGGAGGAGCAGATACAGCTCTTGGCTGCTGAACGCAGATCACGATGCCGGCGTGCAACTGACGCAATACAACCGAGTTCTGTCTTTCGTTGCCAGCGCTGCGGGAGAGATTGTTCCTCCCGAATCTGACTTTTTAGTCATTCTAAAACCTGCAAAACTAGAACATTCACGCGATCGTGATGTACATCCATGGTCGCCATCGACCGAAGGAGGCATACAACAACAACATTCCGAGGTTGGTTATTTCAATTCAATTCAATACAATTCAATTCATCACAATTGGCGTCGCGATCAGCTATGTCGCTTCCTCAAAATTTCTGATCTCTCAATATTCCTGGAACCCCTAGAGAAACTGAAGATTATTTGGAACGTTTTAAACTTTGGTGTCTCACCAAGGGTGAAATGCCTGATTCATTTATTACTGCGCATTTTCTTACTTTAGCAGGAGAAAATGCTTATGCTCTGTTGAAAAACTTATCATTCCCTATCCCACATGCAAAGAAGACATTTAATGAATTGAAATCAATTCTATTAGCGCAAGTCATTCCGAAAAAATTCGAAATTGCTGAACCTGCACGCTTCAATGCAATGCAAAGACAAGAAAACCAATCTATTCGTCAATTTATTCTGGAAGTGCAAACACAAGCTTCATGTTGTGCATTTAAAGACAAACTATATGATCATTTTAGAGATCGTTTAATCGCTGGTATCAATGAACCCAATTTATATCGTCAGTTATTGATGTTGAATAATCCAAACTATGAAAATGTCAAGAGAATATGCGAACATTATGAAGATGTTTCAAGAGAAATTATTCGTGAAATTAATGCTGGCACTCAAACTGTTTTGTTCGGAACCTCCAGATCTAAACTTCAGTCGAGCAACCGACCACAGCGACAAAATGTTTCTGATGTCAAACCAGACAGAATAAGCGAATTCGGCAAAAGCAAGTCCAACCTTGACAATCAGAAGTTTGGAAAATGTGCATCTTGTGGCAAGTTACATTCTCGATTTACTTGTCCATTTCGTAATGCTAAATGTTTTAAATGTGGTAAACTTGGACATATTCAGTCAGTTTGTCGAAATTCTAAGACGTGTCCGGGTTCACTGGAACCTCCGTGTGTTCAATCAATTCAATCTACAGTCACTGGACATGCTTCTGATGAACAAGCAACAAACTTGTCACATACTTTGTCTTCCGAGAATACTGAATCCAGTGAACTTGTCAGACGATCGGAAAGACTGAGGAACAAACCTATTTCAGATTACAAAAATCTGAGGACGATTATGAGCTGCGGTGGATGTGATGATTGTTTGAATAACAATCAATATTAATCAATAATTCTGTAATTCAAATTCTTGTTGTTAGTTGCATTATTTAATACATACAGTGTGATTTGAGTGGGTGTAGTTATTCTCACTTCTATTCCGGGGTTGGTTATTTCGCTCAATTCAATACAATTCAATTCATTACAAGTCGTCAATGTACATGATCAGCACGCACAAACACAAAGTCGCAGGCAGACGCGACGGTTGTGATGTAGAACGGTTGAGCGTGCTGGAGAGTTGAGTTAGCTCGTAATGATTTCATGAAGCTGCGATGGAGACTGACATATTGTGGAGCCTTAATGCATAATGGTGAAACGGAAAATGTCAGGAATTCGCCAGGTAGGTTGAGTGTACTTCCGTACACCATTTCAACAACAGAGTAACATAGGACTTTTTCCACGGTGGTACGAATACCACGATGCACCAATGGGAATGACTCAGAGCAACGTTCCTAATAAACTTGACTCATGATTGCCTCTTCCAGTTGTAAGTGAAATCTACCGGATAAGCCATTTGAAGAAGGATGGTAGGCTGTAGTCTGTCTGTGCTTCGTACCAAGTGATCTATTAAGTTCTCGAAAATGCGTTTACTGAAATTGGGAAACTCAGTCAGTGGTTTTAGTGTTCGGTACACCAAAGTTGTTGATCCAATGTTGAATAAAAGATGTCACAACCATTTCTGCACTTATATTAGTGATAACTACAGCCAATGGCCAATGGATAAAACGGTCGATGCAGGTCAATATAAAGGAGCAACCGTTAGGGACTGCTAATGGAACAACTTGATCTAAGTAAACGTGCTAAGAGTGCCCTGTAACAATTGGAAATATACCAGGGAAACTGATGGTTTGATGGTTTGGTTGGATTTTGCGCTGTTGACATCGAATGGAACTCTTGGTCCAAACTATGAATATCTTTATGCATGTCAGACCAAAAATAACGAGAGCTAATCAGGTTTCGGGTAGCTTTGGTTCGGAATGTGATAAACTATATAGATCTTCAAATACTGTACGTCTCAAATTTAAAGGAACAATTGGACAGTTTTTACCTGTAGACATGTCAAAAACCAGATAAGATTAGGAATTAGATACGACGGATTTTACACGATTGTGAAGTAATGTAGCGGTTTATTAGAGGGTCATTTGTGAGAATTGTGAGATATCATCCAATGGACGTATTTTTCGTGGTGAATATCGATCCAATGGTGCAGCAAGTTTAATGGTTAACGGCTTGTTCTCGGTCCGTACTGTGAAATCACGACCATCAAGCAAATTTCTGAAATGTCGTATTGCATAATATAGAAAGTAACTCACGACTGAACGTACGATATCGAGTTTTAGCTGCTTTAAGACGACTAGAAGAGAAAGCGAGTGGCATGGTGTCATTGTATCTTTCTTTTTGTAGGAGACCGTCGACTGCTCCTTGTGATGCGTCTGTAGCGAGATACAACCAGGGATTGGGTTATGTTGATAGTTAAGTCAATGAAGTAACTTTGTTAAGCGCATATTTGAGTTGCTCGAATGATTTGATGGCCTCGTCATTCTTCAAAATTTCACGTACTTTCCCACGTAACAAGTTTGCCAGCGGTTGTGAAATCATAGAACAATATAGAATGAAGCTTATATAATAGTTGACCAAACCCCAGAAACGACTGACTTGGAAGATATTCTTATATAGCCGATAGTTTTTTTAAAGTGATGGTTTTATACCGAAAATATCAATTTGGTGTTCAAGAACTCACACTAAACAGACATTTATAAGCATTTACCACAATAGTGGGGTAGACGTTGAAATTCATCACGAAGTTGTTCAAGAAGTTGAGTGGGATTTGCACTAGCGATTAGGACACGCAGACCAAAGATAGACCGAGGAAAACCTGGTCTATAGATCTGCGGAAAGTCTTTACAGCAATGCGTAGACTAATTGGCATCCTTAAAACTTCGAACAGACCAAATGGAGTGGTGATGGCAGTTTGGGAAATATCTTCGTCAGTTACGGGGATTGGATTATATGCGCGCACTAAATACAACTTCAAAAACGCAGATTTTTCGCGAAGAGAGAGTGCGAAGTCATGTATGTGCGAAATATGATATCGATTCGGGATCGTTTTACGATTCGAAGCACGATAATCTCCACATGGACGATAAGCATCTGATTTGATCTTTTTAACCGTATGAAGAGGCGTGGACCAAGGTGAATTTGTTGGCCTTATTATTCCGAGTTCCACCATATGCTCGGATTTTCGTTTGGCAGCTTATATGTCTTCAGGCGCCAGCATGCGCCATCTACTGAAAACCGGGGGTCCATTGGTTAAAATTGGAGTTTGATGTCATGCTTCAGGGGAGTGTCATGTGAAGGCTTTGAAGATATCCGAAAATTCCATCATAAGAAAAAATTTATTCGGTGCAATATCGGGAATCAGTACTCGATTAGTCTATGTTGATGAATTACACAAACGGCCGATAGCCTTAATGTTTGTGACATTGTTTAAAAGTTTTCATGTACTCATGTTGACTAAAACATCAACGTGTGAGAGGAAATCGGCTCCCATGTTAGGGATTTTGACGTCCGCAACAATGAAAATCCATCGAAAGTTTAGTCGCAGATCGAAGTCGATGAACAGTGATCGTTAGTGGTATGTGGTTATTGGAGCACCGTTGACCGCTTGTAAGTTCAATGAAGTGTGGTTTCTGCGTTGTGAGTTTCTGGGTGGAATGACACTCAGTTTGCATTCCATGTCGATGAGAAACGCATTTTTGTCGAAAGATCAGTGACGTAGAATAATCGGCTGGTGGTATTGTCAGACAGAGCTGCCGCTTATAATACCTGGCTTCGCGGTTTGCTTATTGAGGTTTTGTGTTTTAAAGCTGCATGGGAACATGCAATGAATGGCTTTCGCACCGAAACGGCGATGCTAGTAGCATAGCCCTGATGTTCTTGTTTCGCTTTGTGATCTAGTGTCCGATTTGTGGTTCTGTCTACTGCAAGAACGGCTTTAACTTTTGTCAAAGTGCTGGATTTGTAAAGTCGATTCGCTTATCTGGTATTTCAAATCAGATATACCCTTGTTCAAATCTGCGCTATAAGTAAAAGAATTTGAATGTTGTTGGATGAAAGTGTAGATTAGCGTGTTAAGAGAGATGCCATAGACTTCATCTGTAACTTGAGCAAGCCTGTCTAGGAAAATGTCGTTTACCATGATAACCAAAACATTGCGCAAATCGTTCGGCAAACTCTGCAACCAGATCTGTCGTTGCACTCATTCGTCAACATTATCTGTCCCCTGTAACTGTAACAAATGGCGTAAGTGTTGTAAAGATGTTCGATCAACTAGCTCGGAGCTGGATAAGAGTTCTTGCAAGTTTTGCTCGTCGGTGGAATCATTGCGGGAGATCATTGCAGATTTCAGCTCATCACAAGGATTTTGTGGCAGGTTGATCATAAATCAAATCAGCAACTTCTCTAACAATGGAGATTGATAGCATTCCAACAACGCGGTTGTCGCGTGTGCGTTGCGTTCGAACACGGAATTACTCGAATAGAGTTAATATTTGTGCAAATCAGAGACGTGGATCTGTCTTGTTGAAGACGGGTTAGGTGAAGCGATAGATAAAATCATTTTCTTTCTTGTCCTCGTTATTCGTATTATGGTTCATAGAGGGTTTTGTATAGGTCGAATCGAATTAAAAGCGTTTTCGGGATCAACAATTTTCAGTGAATAGGGAGGAAATGATTGTGAAACTACGTGTGTTCCAGTTACATCCACATAAAATTTTGAGTACAAGACAACCACTGAAGAACGAAAAGCGGCTTGTGGACAAAAAGTATATTGTAATTAATGAGTGTGTTGACTGTGTAACAATGGTATTTATCAGATGAGTATTGTTGACTGAGTTAACGAACAGAAAAATAATGAAATATGAGTGACAGTGATAAAACGAAATGATAAAAATCAATATGACGTTATCGGTAATCGAAATGAAAAGAAAATGTCTAAGTTGTTGTTGGCCTCCTCGGTCGATGTCGACCATGGATGTACATCACAATCGCGTGAATGTTCAAGTTTTGAAGATTTTAAAATGACTAAACAGTCCGATTCGGGAGGAACAATCTTTCCTGCAGCGGTGGCAACGAAAGTCAGAACTCGGTTTTACACAGTGCCTCCAATGTGAGCGGTCAAGAGCAAGTTATTCCCAACTCGCTGGGTCAATGCCAAGAGCTTTTATATCTCTTTTGCAAACGTCTTTGTACCCCAAGTGCGGTCTGCCCAACGGTCGACTTCCCAATTGCAACTAACCATAGATAAGATCTTCCGGAATACGACCATTTTCCATTCTGTAGACATGATCAAGCCAGCACAGGCGGCACTGTCGCAATAGAGTGAAAATGTTCTGTAGACCAGCTTTTGAAAGCACTTCAGCATTAGTCACTCTGTCCATCCACGATATGTTCAAGCAGTAGATAAACCTACAAGCCTTCTAGACCTTATTTTCACATTGGGTCCTAATCCTAGTAATGTGCAAGTCATAACGCCCATTCTTGGTTGTGATCATAAAATGGTTGTGCCAACTTCATCTTTATGAAACTCGGACATTCATCAGCACAGATAAAGATTGTCTTTATATCGATCGGACGAAGTGTTCGACTCTAATCAGAAACTTTGATTGGACTGACTTCTTTATATCTCCAGATTTTAATCTTATCTCTTCCATATTTCATAAAAATTTCTCTAGATGTCCTGTAACTGCATCAACTCATCGAAAGGCTAAATCTATTAAACTTGATAAAATAAAACTTCTTGAAAAAAAGATAGCCCGACTTTCTGCTTTTTTAAACCACACATCAGACTTTTATTCATTTTTACGTCTCAAGGAACTTCTTAGCCCTTTCACAACAATCAAATTACAATTCATCGAGAATCAAGAAAGAATGTCCCTGAACAGTGCTTCGAAGACCAAGTCTTTGAACAGTCTAACGAGATCTCGATATAATCTAAGTAAACATGAAATTTCTACACTTGTGTTCAATGATGATGGTGGGGAATCATCAACATCAAACTCTTCAGCAATAAGTAAGCTTTTTCTGAACTATTTTAGTCAGTCATTCAATACCAGTGTATACCCTGTATTCCCAAATCAAAATATTAATTCAATGTTTATGGATTCCATCTCCTTTAGTTTACAAGAAGTTAGCGCAATGTGTCGGCGAAGCAGAGCTCTTACAAGCCTGATATTGTTGGCTTTGTTCCAGCAATCTTGCAACTAAATACGGATGATATACCTTTAATTTTATTAAACCTGTTTAATCTTTCTATTAAATCTGGTATTTTCCCCTCGAATGGAAACATTCTGTCATTGCAACTCGGCTTAAAACAGGGAATTCGCACATCGTCAGTAATTATCGCCCAATTAATCACACACCTCTCTCTAGGCTATTCGAAAAGTTGATCAAGAACGCATTAATAGCTTACTTGGGCCCAAACGCTTTCTCTCCATTCCAACATGGCTTTTTAAATCAGAAGTCCTGCATTACCTGTCAGCTGAAATATTTGGACCATATAACGGCCTCCATAGATCATGGATTAGTTGTACTGACAGTTTTCTTAGACATTACCAAAGCATTTGATAAGGTTCCTCATTGAAGTTCTCGTCTACTCGTTCCTCATTCTCTTCTTCTTCGAAAATTATCATCACTTGGTATTTCCGGATCTTTATTTAATTGGTTCTGTTTATATCTTTCTGATCGCACCTTCTCCGTTTCCGTTAATGGCATATCCTCTGAAACACAATCTATAACAAGTGGAGTCATTCAGGGTAGCGTACTAGGTCCCCTCCTTTTTCTTATATATATATATTAATGATGTGCAAGATTTCGTGAAAAACTAAAAGCTTTTTATCTTTGCGGATGATATTAAACTTGTTTTAGCTTCTCCAGCCATAGAGATATCACAGGCCATAGACTCTCTTAACCACGATCTTTCAACCCTTTCAAGTTGGGGCTCACAATGGGGCTTAGAATTCTCAGCTCTAAAGACGCAATTCATGGGTATACGCTGTTCAATACTCCCAGGTAGTATTATTCTCAACAATACACCACACGCACTTTCTAACGAAATCAAAGACCTATGATTTAGATATTCTTCATCTCTCAATTTCAAAGAACAAGTAAGATTTCTCATAGCAAGAGCTAGACAGAATTTTGGTTTGATAAATCAAACATTCCTCCTTCGTGAAAGTAGACTGAGTCTATATAAAATGAAAGTATTACCGCTTCTTGACTACTGTAATATAGCCTACTCTCACATCGCTAGGCGTGACTGTATTCTCTTAAAAAGCCTTCAACGTAGAATTAGCAAAATCATGTTAGGCTACTCTAATCCTTCATCTTATAAAGTAAGATGCAATCTACTAGACATTGACCCGCTATGGTTACGCAGAATTCGCCTTAATCTTTTTCTTTTCTTCCGAATCATCACAGAGCACCAAGTTAAGCTTAGATCTACCATGCGCTTCCAAGATTGCAATCGTTCTGTACGACGTAACCGAATGAGGCTATTACATGTTCCCCTTACTCGCACTAAAGTTCGACAAAACTTCTTTTTAATTAGGTATGCGCATCTTTGGAATTCTCTTCCACTCCATTTTCGCATGTGCACATCTACAGGTAAATTTAAAACACTCGTAGATTCTCTTACTGCTCCATCGCTATGCGAAATTCTCAAAATAAACACTTCTATAGACAATATATTTTGCCACGGTATTCCTGGTTATTGAACCAATTGTAAGTATTTTGTCCTTTAGCACACGTATAGAACTGTTCACAATGTCCGAAATACATGGTATTATTAAGTGTCAGGTTACTTAGTGTCTATGTATGTTACATCTATTTCTACTTCCCCCCTCATATCTGTCTAGGCCTGGGCAAACTGACAGTATCTTAGCCCACGTGCAGTCTCTGACTGTGCGGCAATTTGCCTGGATCAGGCTTGTGCTTTCATACATACATCATGCATACATCAAAACCTGGGACTAGTATTCTATGTACCTTTACTTATTGTATATCTTTAGGCTTATCTTACCCCCTTTTGTTTAAACATAGTTATCCTTATTGTTTCAATTCAGGTTTCTATCGTAAACAAATGTCTCTCTAAAAAAATTTCGAAACATCTAAAAAAATTATTTTTCTGATTATCTATTTATAACGCTGCTGTAGTGTCAGGTTACATAGGGTCTATGCATGTCTCGTCATAGGTTGGGACTTGCATCACATTTTTCTATTTGTCACATTGCCTTCCATGACATTTTCTATACACCATTATGTATATATCTTATAAATGTCACATTTTTATCCATCTTGCAAAACAATAAAATCTACCAAAAAAAATAAAAAAAGTAAAAAAAAACCTGAAAAACATTATGTTTTTAATGTACATTCTTATTTTTTAAATGATGAACTATTTTACTTTGATGACATCTCACCATGATGGTGAAGAGAATATCTTTCATTATATTCCAGTGTCTTCGAATACCGAACCATCAGTGAAACTGGCTCGAAATCTATCCGCCCGAGATTTGTTCCATTGGCGATTCACTCTCCTGCAGATAACGAAAACCCGGCTGGTGAACACATTTTGGCTCGAATCGTCGACAATTCTTCAAGAGTATTGGAGTACACAGCGTACCCTACTCCCATGCTTTTAACCACACCCTCTTTCATCCCCCAGAATTTCTTAGATTTTCTTATTCTGATGGATTTATGTTCAATTTTCCATCCTCTCAACCAATCTCTCCGTAAAAAAACATAAATTGATACATATAAAATTTATTTATCAATTTTTTATGACAATTTATTACAATTCACTTCACATTTTCCATAATTACCTTCCATTTATGTTTTCCATGTTTTCCCATCCTTGCAATTCGTAACTCCTGACAAAACTTAAAAGAAATCTTATTGTTATTAGGCCTGAAGATTTTTTCTTACTTTCTGTATATTCGTTTC
>JACCGJ010000313.1:25913-37864 GCA_013407085.1 Atriophallophorus winterbourni | reverse complement strand
TACCGTTTGGCCAAGAGTTGTAATCTGCACCAACTCTAGCATTGAAATTTCCCAATACCACCAAGCTTTTACGTTTTGATGTTTCAATTTTATTTTCAAATTTTAATTCGACTCCACCGCTATATGTAAGTGTGTGTAACCAGGAGCGATACACGTTTATTTTGCTCATTAATTAAAGACTCACTTGACACCCAATCAAATGACGTCGGCATCAATATATATCACGAAACACATGTTTGGTTTTATTGCACAAAATAGTATTGTTACGTGGGGCTGTATTTCATTCACTCATTGAGCTGAAGATTGAGAACAATGTTGAGACTTATGCTCATTTTGTTGATCACCACTTCCTTCGGAGCAGCCATGAACTCTGATTTTCAGCTTATAATACAAGGACGATGTGTTCAATGGGGATTGAATAATGGTGTCACTGGGTAAGACAGAAAAGTTATTAATATTAATAATAATAATAATTTTATTATTATTATGTGCTTTAAATTCAATGATAAACAGTATAAGTTTCGCGTACGATGATGTCGAAATGTTCAATAAAGTTTACTGAAGAAAATTTATTATAGTTATATATTTCTAATATTTATAACATATTCTACAAACAAAAACAGTATTTTTAAAAATGTTGATGGAATGTGAGACATATGCTCTCAAAAACTTTTCCGAATATCTCATTTTTCATGACTTCACTTGTAAATTTATCAGAAAATATCTCAGCAGAATTATCCAAGATTGCGGCTCTTCATTTTGTTTGCTAATGCTTGTCGATTTGCAGATCAACATATGAATTTACACAAAAGAATCTCTATCCAATAACTTATTTTGAATTAAGAAAATGTCAAGGCACGAGTATGCCGATGGTAATGCCACGGACTGCTGCGTGCAAACAGCACGAAACCGGTCGTAGTGAGTGTGTGATGGAACTGAATGCAAATGAGCTTTTTTGAACAAGGTTTCCATTATTGATCGTTCAATAATACTTAAAACCGAAGATTTATATGACGTGATATTTGAAAGAAATTTTTAATCTCATTATTAGTGCAGCCTTTTTTGTTTGGGAATACGATAACCATTCTGACCCAAAAAATCATGTTCGATCTGGTGATAGGATTGTGAAAACTGAGATTGGGTCAGTAATTATGTTTACAATGATATCTGTTCTGCTGAAACAAACTTTTTTCGAATAATTTAAACAATAAGCGATTCCGACTTTGCATAAACTGTTTTCAGAACCAAATTTAATTAATAATTGACCGTTATTTTCTCGCCTGAAAAATACTAAATGTACTTCAACATATATAACAAATTATTTACCAAAATTGTTACGAAATCAAAATTATATTTTTAAGTTTGGAATGCGTCAAAGTTTGGGAGAACTTCACGAAGATATTCCTAAACGAAACTATTAACCAAAGTTGCATAATGAATCCAGACCTATATGACTCTTGGGTGAATAATCTGTTTCGGAAGCAACCACCACTGAAAAAGGTAAGTCAAGTAAAAACTAATATTAATATTTTTGACGTTTTTCTAATAGAAACGCACGTGTAAAGGATAATCAATTGTATCCATTTGAAAATACATATTCTGAACACCAAAATATACTATCCCAACCAAGTCAATCAGCAAGCCAATAAAGCAAATTGAACCATAGTTTAATCTGTGTTAGGAATAAAATATTAACTTCACTTTTTTTCGGGTACATTTTACATCTGATAACATATATTACAGAAGACAAAGTAAATACACATTCTAAAACAACCATCACCAGATAACAACGTTACATTTATACTACAACATTCCAACTTTTATACGCATAAGTTTAACAATCGAGCTCGATTTTGCACAGTCCTCAGTGAGAAAAAAAAATATTCGACCACATATTCCCTTGCTGGACATTTAGTGAATCTTCTTGTGGTGGATTACTTTAGAAACATCGGTATTTTATTCGGGGTCTTAGGTTGTATGGCATTGTTTTAAGTATGGTACTCCTATCAATGATACGTTATGAACGCTTTAATTTCAATTATTTATACGATTATATATATATATATATATATAATCGTATAAATAATTGGACTCGGTCCTTTTGGACTGAAATAACACAGCTAACTGATTTGCCCGAAGCTTGTGGCAATAGGTAGATTGATTAGAATCGTTAAGTTTCGATTTGATTTGAGGTTCCAAAGGTTGTCATAGCTGGGGGTGACAGTGATGATAAGCTCCCACTGTTTATAAAATGCTCCCATATGTCACGCGTTTCAAATAGCCTCTGACAAACAAGTCCAGCTTCTGGCCTGCACGAGTGGCTCCCCGAGCCCGGCAGAACTGCTTGTACCAACAGGAGAAGGGGCGGAGGCGAGTGACTGGCGCCTGAAAACCAGTTTGCTTCGGGCAGATGGAGCTCGTTAGCCTGGGAGGGCATTTCATCTAAGGGAAGGAAAACCCTGATTTTAAACCTCCGCTGCTTTGCGGGATATCCGATCGCGTAAAAGGCTTCGGGAGAAAACCTTGAGGAAAAACCTAGAACAGAATCTGGTAGACCACCTCTTTCTGGCAACTCCGTGCTGCCTTGCAGGTCGCACTTGGTTGTGCAAAGGCCAGAGAAGCTGACTCGAACAAACGCCGAGTGATGCTGGGGACGCCGCTTTGTACCTAAATCCCCAAGAACCTTCATTGAAGCCGACTCATCCTCCAGGAGGAGATAGTCGCACAAAATGGAAAGGAATGATTTGATTACAGCTAATTTATTGGAGGTTAATAAATTGGCATAATTGGAGTTGCAAAGTAACACGCGCCGAAAAAAACACCTGCGGATGTTTCCGTTCAAAATGTGATATTTCCAACATGCAACCATGACCTTCGAAGTTACCAGAGGTTCATAGTTGTTATAAATTAACCACGGTGTGCGAAACAGTAGTTATGGCTTCAAAAGCAACAAAAAGATTGCCTCGCATTCTTACTTGTGAAAAAGTACATAAGTAGAGTAATTTTAGTTGCTCAATGTATATATACATATATATGTGTATGTGTGTGACTCACGTACGACATATTGTTCAATGATTCTATGCAAAGTAGTGATGTGATATATTATTGAGCAGCTATGCCAAAATTCTGGCTGAAGAGATCACCAATTGTTATCTAGCGCCTTTGTTTTCCATTGTAATTTAGTAACTTTTAGCTGGAAATGTATAAAAGCTCAATCTTTCACATGTCCGAAACTCTTATAAGTCCCCCTTCCTGAAAAACAGAACCAGGGATCCATCAAAATGATCGCAGGTGCAATCTCAATATGGTTATGAGTATCTGATTCTTGTAAGCTGCTTCCTCATTAATTTTACATTCAAATTATGGACATATCTTCTTCACTGTTCATTTATATTAATGTCTTTGGGTGATCACAGGTCTCTCCGTTTGACAGCGTCCAAGATGTCATGTAGAAGTTTCTATGTAAAAAAGGATTGTTCACCAAAACATGAGAAATCTGTAAACAGCGCTCCGTCCTCGTTCCACTAGCCAACACATTGTCTTGCTATGATGAGGTTTTGGATTGTTTCTGACTTCCAACTTTGTCCATTGGTTTCCAATAACAATTCATAAATCTTGCAGTGGAGTTCGGTCAAGCATAGACTATTGAGAGCACGATTATTTGTTTTGAGAGCCGTTTTGATATATGTACGTCAACGAATTATGGTGATTTTCCTTCACTTCACTTCACGTGTTTTCAAACTTAGAAATGAAACGGCTTTAAATGTCATGCGAATTCTTCAAGGTGCTGGTGTTAAGCGCATTCATGTTCAGGGAAATTTATGGTTTAACATAACGAAAAGCTGTTGTACCTACTTTAATTACTTTGAAGTTGACATGTTGTGAAAATCTCGATGTTGCACCTTTTTATTTATATAAATAATTACTCATGATTACCATTATCTTAAAAGGGGCGGTTATTACAAGGATTCTATTTTAATCTTAAACTTGATCGGTTGGTATGTTTCCCTAATCCACCGACCACGTCGCACTTTTGGGACTATTGAACTAGTTTTTCACAGCAAAACAGGTAATGGTCTGACGCTCTGCAGCAAGTCGCATGGTTGCTTGTTCCCCATAACAATCAACACTTGTGACGTCGTTACGTCAATAATTTGGATAGATCTCAATTGTCACACGATTCGGTGTTTCAATAGTTGAATGGTGTTATGTTTCATGCGGAATTGCAACGATTAAATTTACAATATATAAAATACTCCGATTTGCTGACTCTTGTTACCGGTTTATTTTTTTAACGAAGCCAAAGTCAATTAGCGAAGAAAGACTTAAAATGACGTTGCTACATTTTGGTTGAAATAAATCAATTATTCCAGACTTTCTATCGATTCAGCTATAAATTGTCATAAAAAATGCAATTAATATTGAAGCCTGGTCGACTTTGCCTAAAACATAATCACGTTTTGATTTTATAAGCTTATCAACAAAATTACTTTCAGACACTAAGCTTTGTTTATTTATCACCTTTTCAAATCTCAGCTGGTTAATATTTTACATTTAAAATTTATCCGAACGTAAACGATCTAAAGGCGTACTAATTAATGAAGCTCTTAGAACAGAAAAATAAATTTAGTGGCTATACAATTGCATCATATCTCAGTCTTAACTACCGTTAAAGCATTTATTCAGCCGGGTTACATTACACTGTAAACCTCCAACATCACAGATTGCCATCCCTAGTAAATCGACGTACCAGCAAAAATGGACGCTTTTCTGTTTAAACGCCCGAAGACCTTATATTTTCGTTGTCTATCAATATTTTCTAATGATTTATCACCCGGGAATAGATTTAGAATATACCAAAACTCTTGAAAGGTTAAACGAAATACCGCTTTCGTTATAGTTTATCGTAAATTCACGACTGAATTTCAAAATAACTCACTTTCTTCTTGAACTCAGGGAATAAAGGAAACTAGAGACATCAGAGACATTTTGGTCCATTGATCACTACACAGAGCAAAATTATTTTCAAAGATATTTTATATGAACTATCGAGCTAGCCACATTCTAGGTATGCTTCGATGTATTTTTGGACGTTTCCCCATTTAAACATTTCCCTGCTCTTAAATACATATGTTAACCCAGTTTATGATTACTCAGTGCAAGCTTGGTCACAAGGCTACAAAAGAACATCAAGATGATCGAGAGGATTTATCACAGAGCAACTAAAACGGTGTGCTCCATTCGTGACCTCCTTTATTAGGATCGACTGGTGCATCTTAATTTGGATACACTGGCGCGCAGACGAGTTCCGTTTGATTTAATCTCACCTATAAAATACGGAACTCAATTATTCATCCAATTAAGCATCAATTTCGCCTCCAGTTGGATTTACTACATACTCATCTGAACTGCCGTCGGATATTTTATTTGATGCGCGGTTATTTCTTATTAACTCTTAACCGTCAGACGTTAAAAATCATTTAGTTATTGTGTCTTCAGGAACAAACTATATATATTTATTCTTAGTAATTCAACCCTAGAGCCCGTTTATGTAATTTAATTAAGCAACTTGATACGATATTTGTCCTAACGAATATTTTCCCAATATACTGGGACAATACACGATATTTTTCAAACTAAAAATCTGTCGATCCGCTTAGCGCCTTCATTTTTATAGATGTTTTATCCTTATACGAACGCTTCATTTTATTCGTTATACTTATAGAAGACTGAACATATTACACGATATATATTTACGAGTTACACCATTTAATCAGGAAATCAAAAGTCTCGTGTACAATGACGTTTTAATTTAATTTAATGTCATCCATTCAATTATTCAGCCTTTCCTTTGGTCGACCGAAGGTCAGAGTGCTGTTCAATTGTGTCGGGCTACCGGTTTTTGTGATAATCTTGAAAAAACACTTGCCGGTAAGGAATTACAAATATGATTGTGCTTTTAATACTAGTTTCAATCCGATATCTCAACATATCTATAAATTTCAGGAGAGCTGATGAACGAGTTGGATTGGTGTAATGTCCAATTTGCCGGTGGAGATATATACAAAACTAACTGTAGCTGTTCAAAGGGGGAAGTTGTAAATGCTTTTTGGATAAGTGCTTCACGTAAAGTAAGTAGCTAAATATACAAAAGAGAATTATTTGATTACCAGTATTAATGTTTTTACCTTCGCACAAAACTATTTTAAAATTGATTTGCATCACATTTTGTAACTAGAAAACCAAAATAGTTTCAATAGATGTTGTTGGCCTCCTTTGGTCGATTTCAACCATGGACATCAAAATCGCATGAATTTTCATGTTCTACGGCTTTTTGAATGACTAAACAGTCCAATTTTTGGAGGAATAATATATCGGAAAATCTACAAATTATTATTTATAATTATGGAATACAAATGTTTCATCCCTAATTTTGAAAATTTTCAGTTTGCTCGATTTATTGAAGGAGATTTGGGTATTCTACTAAATGGCTCGGACCCCAGACCATTTCAAAATGATAGGTGAGAGATCGATGCCCCTGATTTGCCTCCGTATCACTATTATTAAATCTCACTCGTTATTATTTATTCATCTGAAAACATCCTAGGATTAATCACAGGAATTCCTTCTATTGCAATCAGAATGATTGTTTTAGATGATGATAAAGACAGGTTGGGGATAGTATATCAGCATAAATATATGAAAGTATTTGACCAATTTAAAAATACAAATAATTCTTATTATACATCTAATGATCTGTGTTACAAAAATTGTTCTGTTTTAAAGTCTATCAAAACTGCATATTTCTCAGACTGTTGTGACGTATGTTTCATTTTGTATTAAGATAGATCAGGCTAATTGATAATCTGTGTGTTTATATATGTGCAGTCATTATCATTGAAATAAAAATGTTTCAATTTTAGATAGGATTAAATAATGAATGTGATATTGTAATGAGAATATATAAGATATTTTACACAAATCTCTTCATCGCTATCAAACTTTTATTCGTTTTTGATCCAGCTTCATGGCCAAAATTGAAATTCCGGAGCTGACGAGCGCGCGAATCAAATCAACAATGGTGTATATGGTTCATCACCCAACGGAAAACCCGCTTAAGTAAGTGACGAAAAATTCAATCCTGAACACAGCGCAATATAAGCAATAAAACTGATTGAGAAATCGCTATTCATTTAATTAATGGCTATATATTGAATAGAGACAGTTTCTTGTAAGATAAGTGTAAACAGGATTAAAATAACCGAAACAATCTCCCAATCTTTCATTTCAGTCCAATTATACGTCTAAGTTTAATAGGCTGAAGGTTTCAACGATTCAATGATTTATGTTTAAAAATGGCGAACGCTTTACGAAAGCTCTAGCTTACTGTATGAATATACATTACAAAATAATGTTACCTATGGTGTACCACAAAATCTAAGCTTGCGAACCGTTTTTTAATATTCAGCTCATAATTCGCCTTAAATGTCATTATGCGCAATATGTCCACCAAACGTTCCGGTAGTATATTCCATACAAAGGTAAAACTGCCCTCACATATAATTCGTGAACTTTAGACGTAGAGATGTAAGATATGTCCGCGTGCCGCTTTCTTATTAAATATTTGAAACAAAAATTTTCGTGGTTGTCCTTCAGTTATCATAATTCTAATCAAATCATACAAGTTAATTTTTATTGGCCATTTTGTCTCTTAGGCCGGCTTGCAACTCAGCCTCCGTAAGTGATTTGGCCAATA
Source organism: Atriophallophorus winterbourni (assembly GCA_013407085.1). Taxonomy (NCBI): domain Eukaryota; kingdom Metazoa; phylum Platyhelminthes; class Trematoda; order Plagiorchiida; family Microphallidae; genus Atriophallophorus; species Atriophallophorus winterbourni. The sequence goes on along the minus strand of JACCGJ010000313.1, from coordinate 30,108 downwards.
TAATGAAACAGAAATGGATTCCATTTTCTTGTGTGGAGAACGCACCGTGAGTTGATTATAATAAACTATCCTAAACTTGATGGTTCTATTCAAAATGTTACCCAACTAAACTTTTCGTACTTGCAGATTCATATACCATTATTATTGTTCGAAAGAGTCCGGTTTGAAGGAATGCAGCAACAATGGTATCGCGCTGAATTATGGAACTAGCCTCGTCACCACGGGAATTCTCATCGCTTTTATGATAACAAACTGAAATGAAAACATACTGCTAGCAGCGCGAATCGAAGGAAATCATTTAATTCCTGAACGCACGTATTCAAAAGATTTGCTTCTTGAAACTTAATCTGCTCATACAAAACACGATTTGTTCATTCAATTTTTTAATATGTACTCAATGTTACAATTATTGAACAACAGTAGATTATATTAATCTCTTTTTTGTAATAGTGGTATTTTGGTTATACACTAGTGGTGTTTTCTGACGACTGCGTTCTAGCAACTGCTTTGTTTTTTGAACCCCCTCGTCTTGGCTCACAGAACAACGCTCGTATTTCGGATCTTATCTTATCTGGTGTGACGGAGTTATGCAGTAAAAATCAAGTTCTAAGAAAATGGAGAAATTGAATAGAGAAAAGGGCAGTACTGTTGTTCACTGCTCGTTGATGTTCTTGTCTCCTATATCCTGTTGTTACTTGCTTCGCGCCATTTGATGCATAAAGACACTAGTCTGCTACACCATATTTTATGATTGAATGTATATTGATGAGGCACACTCGCCAAGAGTGAGCACATCAATCGATTAACGTGTGATTTTTTATTTTATTCATCAATAATGAAATGATCGATTGTGAAACGTGTGGTGGTAGATGGTGAATCGGCGCCTGTTAAACACGTTTAACTAGAGTGGTTTGATGCGTTCCGTAGTAAGATGTTATTTGACGTTCGCCGCTTATCACGAAACTATTCAAATAAATTGCATTACCAGTTATTTTAGATCGATTTTAAAACTTCCAAAGTTTGTGTCGTTGGTTTCAAATTTGCTATCAACACACCACGTGCGGTAACTGGAATAAAGATAAACATTTACTGCATCAACTAAAAATATATTAAAACGCTAGTTAATTACGTAAGATGCACGACTGTGTTAAACAGAATTTACTTTTTATTCAGCATTACACCAAAACGCACGGTGGCGTTGTGGTGGCACGTTTTGCCATTCAAGCAGGATTTCATGGGTTTTATCTACGATCGAAGTATCACATTTAAATAGAAATTCAATTAACCCGATTTTACTTTGGGTACAGACTGTTATTGGGTAACTATCCATTCAACATCAACCATTTTCAACTGCGAATCAAATCCACTTGACTATTCTGTCCTGATTCATTTCTGAATGCAATGTGTCCAACGTAAATCGCGTTCACTTACGAATACCACACAACAAGAGGAAGCCCATTGGTCAAACTCATAAAGAAAAAACATTCATCTTATAGAGGCACACCAATTCTAAATCATATCTGTCCGATCTATCAGCTAGCTGATTTGTCAACTGATTTCGTGCCAACCGGTACGCTTCGAGCCCTCACCACGCAAGGGTCATTTGACCTACCTTGACGAATCGCATTTCGTTCGATATCGTCATAATTCCAAGGATTTTGTCACTAGAATAGTCCTAATGCACTCCTTCCGAGACCCAAATGATTACGGTTTCGTGATTGCCTTCGTCGGTATGTTCGGCTGTTCCTACTCTGGTGTTGTGACGCAGGTTGATGCTCTTCATACCATGCAATGCTCGTGTTTCGCATTTATCGCTAATTACCGTGTACTTCCGCACAATATGGCTAACCAACGGTATGCTTGCGTCGATTTCAACAAAACTGATTAGAAATAATGTACATTATTTACCAGCACATCAATTTATATCAAGGAAACTTAATTGAGTTCGGTCATGCGTTCCTGCAATATCCCGGAAGAGATACCACCTCGAATGCTATAGAGACGTAATAACCAGGTATGGGTTTTTTGGATTTAACGGTTGTGACTAAGTAATTTAACAATCTCTTGACATCTATAGTGGCCGATAGTTACACGTTTATTGAAGAATCACAAAGGTATTTATTGCTAACACATCATACGAAATACATTCGAAATTAACAGACCTCAATTAAGTAGCTTTTAGATATCTGCATCTATCACAGTGGTAAATCATTTTGTCGCTCCATATTTCTGCATAAATAACTATTTTATTTTCTTCGACAAACAACCTGTGGTAATCCAAGACAATGCTTGAGTATTTTCAATATAATTTCTCATAGTTTGAGGAATATATTGTAATACTACTTATCGTATTAACATAAGAGTCTCCATTTGATAAATATTGTGACGAAAGCATTTCTCTGAAAGCGTTATACCCTGGAAAAACTATCAATACGCATAGCAACGCAATAGTTGAAAATTACTCCATTTCAGTATGGAAATAAATATTCGTCACTCCACTAATTATTGAACTAGCTCGTTCCGGAAAATCCTTGTCTAAACCCATTTCAGTTGTTCATGTGGTCTATCAGGTAGCTGGATTACATGCTACCGGCGCTGACTGCGACTTTCATTAACAGGGAGCAGTGAAAACGATACTTCTTGCACTCGACAGGTTGCTAGTCGGTCGGAATAATTACCAGTGTTTGAGAAATATGAAGTCCAACACCTTCCAGTTGAACATTGAACCAAAAAGTGCCGAAATGACCGACAACGACAATTGTAAACCCGGAAAAATTGCACAAATATATCTCAAACGATAACCCCCTAGGAAACATGGAAAGAGAGACTGTATCAATCGCATCGAAAGATATCCAATTCGTTGAGCTATGTCAAAAATCACAACGTGTGCGCATGTTAAAATTGAACCGGTTAGCACGAATGAGATGAAATTAATGACATAAACATACACCGCATGTTGCATGCTCATGACGGTTTTGTGGAGGTGTGAATGTCATATGTAAGATGATTATGTCACTTGATCTTTTTCGTGTGCATATCGACAAATTAACGTTCTACCGTGTTGTTAGACGCATGGTTGAACGTAATAACCTTTAGAAAGGTTAAATTCAGTGACGTTTTGAACAGGATCGTCAAGAGATTGCTAAACGCAGGAAGTGATGTGGTTCATGTTGCATCGAGAGTCGTTGAAGCCTGTGCGAACAATGTACTGGGGTCAAGGAGAGTATAAACGGTTTGGTACCGATTGACTTTACATAATCCTTCCTATCATTTCCCACCCTTACAATGTTAATATCGATCACACAAGCTTCCAATAACATGCATCAATGAAAACGATAGTTCATGCTCTAGACTAGGTGATAGTCTGTCAATGTAGCTCTCAAAACGCGTGTTACAATTGAGTACGGCTGTTAAATTTAGATAATCAGTTGATCCCGCAAGTCACAGCAGTATACTGCAATGAGTTTTTGGACTTCATTATACGGTACATTTCAACTGGCAATTCACTGCAAGAGTTTGTAATCAATATTTCATGATATTGTCTTTATTTGATACACAAATTCTACTATATTATTCAGGAAGCGGAGTTCATAATTTTTATCTTTAATGTAATTCCCGCAAGCACGACGATCAATTTTCAAACACGAGTTTAGATTTAGAATGTTATTTCGTTTTCACTTACTACATGAATTTTTGTCAGTAGGTCATCAAAATTATTTTATTTACAACTTATTCATTTGAGTATTATTCTTATAGGGATATGATGCAGTAAAGCAGTACTTTCATGTCTAATAACAGATTGTAAGCGGTCATATGAATTAATATTTAAAAGAACTACTCGTTTATTGAAAACAGTCCCCAAAGCAGCAATGATATTTAACTTTGAACATATGCGTAGTAATTCCGCTGGTAGCAAAACAAAACAGATTTTAATGCAAAGGGTATTAGCAATCCTTAAACCCACGAGTTTGCGTGGTTAAATCGGATTAACGCCGTTTATTGGCCAACCTACTAATAACATAAGGAAAAACAGTGGGTTTCTCGCTATACTATGCTCACTATATGATATATTACGACGTAAACTGCAACTTGATTTGATCGGACAAGTTCGTGGATCTACAAAAATGTTTAACCTAAAATCCTCTTTTGGTATATATATAAACATAGTTTGAAATGCTTTACATTTTACAAATTT
>JACCGJ010000313.1:0-24913 GCA_013407085.1 Atriophallophorus winterbourni | reverse complement strand
TGTGAAAGGCTAGAGAAGCTGACTCGAAAAAACGCCGAGTGGTGCTGGCGACGCTGCTTTGTACCCAAATTTCCAAGAACCCTCATTGAAGCCGACTCATCCTAGAGGAGGAAATAGTCGCACAAAAGGAAAGGAAGGATTTGATTACAGCTAAACCATTGGAGGTTACCAAATTGGCATGTTTGGAATTGCAAAGTAACACGCACCGAAAAAAACACCTGCGGATGTTTCCGTTCAAAATGTGATATTTCCAACATGCAACCATGACCTTCGAAGTTACCAGCAGTTCATAGTTTGTATAAATTAACCACGGGGTCCGAAACAGTAGTTATGGCTTCAAAAGCAACGACAAGATTGGCCCGCATTCTTACTTTTGAAAAAGTACATAACTACAGTAATTTTAGTTGCTCAATGTATATATACATATATATGTTTGTGTGTGACTCCCGTACGACATATTGTTCAATGATTTCTGCGCAGAGTAGTGATGTGATATATGAATGAGCAGCCATGCCAAAATTCTGGCTGAAGAGATCACCAATTGTTATCTAGCGCCTTTGTTTTCCATTGTAATTTAGTAACTTTTAGCTGGAAATGTATAAAAGCTTAATCTTTCACATGTCCCAAACACTTATAAGTCCCCTTTCCTGAAAAAGAGAACCAGGAATCCATCAAAATGATCGCAGGTGCAATCTCAATATGGTTATAAGTATTTGATTCTTTGAAGCTTCTTCATCATTAATTTTACTTTTAAATTATGGACATATCTTCTTCACTTTTTATTTATATTAATGTGTTTGGGTGATCACAGGTCTCTCCGTTTGACAGCGTCCAAGATGTCATGTAGAAATTTCTATGTAAAAAAGGATTGTTAACCAAAACAAGAGAAATCTGTGAACAGCTCTCCGTCCTCGTTCCGCTAGCCAACACATTGTCTTGCCATGATGAGGTTTTGGTTTGTTTCTGACTTCCAACTTTGTCCATTGGTTTCCAATAACAATTCATAAATATTGCAGTGGAGTCCGGTCAAGCAGAGACTATTGAGAGCACGATTATTTGTTTTGAGAGCCGTTTTGATATATGTACGTCAACGAATTATGGTGATTTTCCTTCACTTTGCGTTGAAACGTGTTCTCAAACTTAGAAATGAAACGGCTTTAATGTCATGCGAATCAAGGTGCTGGTGTTACGCGCTTTCATGTTCAGGGAAATTTATGGTTTCACATAACGAAAAGCTGTTGTACATACTTTAATTACTTTGGGGTTGACATGTTGTGAAAATCTCGATGTCGCACCTTTTTTATTTATTTAAATAATTACACCTGATTACCATTATCTTAAAAGGGGCGGGTATTACAAGGATTCTATTTTAATCTTAAACTTGATCGGTCGGTATGTTTCCCTAATCCACCGACCATGTCGCATCTTTGGGACTATTGAACTAGTTTCTCACAGCAAAACAGTTTATGTTCTGACGCTCTGCAGCAAGTCGCATGGTTGCTTGTTCCCCATAACAATCAACACTTGTGACGTCGTTACGTCAATAATTTGGATAGATCTCAATTGTCACACGATTCGGTGTTTCAATAGTTGAATGGTGTTATGTTTCAGGCGGAATTGCAACGATTAAATTTACAATATATAAAATACTCTGATTTGCTGACTCTTGTTACCGGTTTATTTTTTTAACGAAGCCAAAGTCAATTAGCGAACAAAGACTTAAAATGACGTTGCTACATTTTGGTTGAAATGAATCAATTATTTCAGACTTTCTATCGATTCAGCTATAAATTGTCATTAGAAAATGCAATCAATATTGAAGCCTGATCTACTTTGCTTCAAACATAATCACGCTTTGATTTTTTGAGCTTATCAACAAAATTTCTTTCAGACACTTAGCATTGTTTATTTATCACCTTTTCAAATCTTAGCTGGTTAATATTTTTGCATTTAAAATTTATCCGAACGTAAACGATCTGAAGGCGTACTAATTTATTAAGCTCTTAGAACAGAAAAATAAATTTAGTGGCTATACAATTGCATCATATCTCAGTCTTAACTACCGTTAAAGCATTTATTCAGCCCGGGTCACATTACACTGTAAACCTCCAACATCACAGATTGCCATCCCTAGTAAATCGACGTGCCAGCAAAAATGGACGCTTTTCTATTTAAACGCCCGAAGACTTTATATTTTCGTTGTCTATCAATATTTTCTAATCATTCATCACCCGGGAATAAATTTAGAATATACCAAAACTCTTGAAAGGTTAAACAAAATACCGCTTTCGTTATAGTTTATCGTACATTTACGACTGAATTTCAAAAGAACTCACTTTCTTCTTGAACTCAGGGAATAAAAGAAACTAGAGACATCAGAGACATTTTTGGTCCATTGATCACTACACAGAGCAACATTATTTTCAAAGATATTTTATATGAACTATCGAGCTAGCCACATTCTAGGTATGCTTCGATGTATTTTTGGACGTTTCCCCATTTAAACATTTCCCTGCTCTTAAATACATATGTTAACCCAGTTTATGATTACTCAGTGCAAGCTTGGTCACAAGGCTACAAAAGGATATTAAGATGATCGAGAGGATTTATCACAGAGCAACTAAAACGGCGTGCTCCTTCCGTGATTTAATCTCACCTATAAAATACGAAACTCAATTATTCATACAATGAAGCATCAATTTCGCCTCCAGTTGGATTTACTCCATACTCATCTGAACTGCCGTCGGATAATTTATTTGATGCGCGGTTGTTTCTTATTAACTCCTAACCTTCAGACGTTAAAAATCATTTAGTTCATGTGTCTTCAGGAACAAACTATATATATTTATTCTTAGTAATTCAACCCTAGAGCCCGTTTATGTAATTTAATTAAGCAACTTGATACGATATTTGTCCTAACGAATATTTTCCCATCATACTGGGACAATACACGATATTTTTCGAACTAAAAATCTGTCGATCCGCTTAGCGACTTCATTTTTATAGATGTTTTATCCTTACACGAATGATTTTATTTTATTCGTTATACTTATAGAAGACTGAACATATTACACGATTTATATTTACGAGTTACACCATTTAATCAGGAAATCAGAAGTCTCATGTACAATGACGTTTTAATTTTATTTAATGTCATCCATTTAATTATTCAGCCTTTCCTTTGGTCAACCGAAGGTCAGAGTGCTGTTCAATTGTGTCGGGCTACCGGTTTTTGTGATAACCTTGAAAAAACACTTGCCGGTAAGGAATTACAAAAATGATTGTGTTTTTAATACTGGGTTCAATCCGAAATCTCAACATTTCTATAAATTTCAGGAGAGCTGATGAACGAGTTGGATTGGTGTAATGTCCAATTTGCCGGTGGAGATATATACAAAACCAACTGTAGCTGTGTAGATGGGGAAGTTGTAAATGCCTTTTGGATAAGTGCTTCACGTAAAGTAAGTAGCTAAATATACAAGAGAGAATTATTTGATTAGAAGAATTATTACGTTTTTACCTTCGCACAAAGCTATTTTAAAATTGATTTATATCACATTTCGTAACTAGAAAACCAAAATAGTTTCAATAGATGTTGTTGGCCTCCTTTGCTCGATGTCGACCATGGATGTACATCAAAATCGCATGAATTTTCATGTTCTACAGCTTTTTGAATGACTAATCTGTCCAATTTTTGGAGGAACAAAATATCGAAAAATCTACAAATTATTATTTATAATTATGGAATACAAATGTTTCATCCCTAATTTTGAAAATTTTCAGTTTGCTCGATTTATCGAAGGAGATTTGGGTATTCTACTAAATGGCTCGGACCCCAGACCATTTCAAAATGATAGGTGAGAGATTGATGCCCCTGGTTTGCCTCCCTATCACTATTATTAAATCTCACTTGTTATTATTTATTCATCTGAAAACATCCTAAGAATAATCACAGGAATTCCTTACATTGCAATTAGAATAATTGTTTTAGATGATGATAAAGACAGGTTGGGGATAGTATATCAGCTTAAATATATGAAAGTATTTGACCAATTTAAAAATACAAATAATTCATATTATACATCTAATGATTAGTGTTACAAAAATTGTTCTGTTTTAAAGTCTATCAAAACTGCATATATCTCAGACTGAAATACACACCTATATAATCTCACATATATAAAACTATGCTGTGAGGTATGATTCATTTTGTATTAAGATAGATCAGGCTAATTGATAATCTGTGTGTTTATATATGTGCAGTCATTATCATTGAAATAAAAATGTTTCAATTATAGATTCGATTAAATAATGAATGTGAAATTGTATTGAGAATATATAAGATATTTTACACAAATCTCTTCATCGCTATCAAACTTTTATTCGTTTATGATCCAGCTTCATGGCCCAAATTGAAATTCCGGAGCTGACGAGCGCGCGAATCAAATCAACAACGGTGTATATGGTCCATCACCCAACGGAAAACCCGCTCAAGTAAGTGACGAAGAATTCAATCATGAACACAGCGCAATATAAGCAATGAAACTAATTGAGAAATCGCTATTCATATAATTAATGGATATATATTGAATAGAGACAGTTTCTTGTAAGATAAGTGCAAACAGGATTAAAATAACCGAAACAATCTCCCAATCTTTCATTTCAGTCCAATTATACGTCTAAGTTTAATAGGCTAAAGGTTTCAACGATTCAATGACTTATGTTTAAAAATGGCGAACGCTTTACGAAAGCTTTAGCTTACTGTATGAATATGCATTACAAAATAATGTTACATATGTTGTACCACAAAATCTAAGCTTGCGAACAGTTTTTTTAATATTCAGCTCATAATTCGCCTTAAATATCATTATGCGCAATATGTCCACCAAACGTTCCGGTAGCGGATTCCATACAAAGGTAAAACTGCCCTCACATATAATTCGTAAACTTTGGACGTAGAGATTTAAAATATGTCCGCGTGCCGCTTTCTCATTACATACTTGAATCAAAAATTTTCGTGGTTGTCCTTCAGTTATCTTAATTCTAAAAATGATGTTTATAGATAAAATCGTACAAGTTAATTTTTATTTGCCATTTTGCCTCTTAGGCAAGCTTGCAAATCAGCCTCTGTAAGTGATTTGGCCAATATAATGAAACAGAAAGGGATTCCATTTTATTGTGTGGAGAACGCACCGTGAGTTAATTATAATAAACTATTTTAAACTTGATGGTTCTTTTCAAAATGTTACCCAGCTAATCTTTTCGTACTTGCAGATTCATATACCATTATTATTGTTCGAAAGAGTCCGGTTTGAAACAATGCAGTAACAATGGTATCGCGCTGAATTATGGAACTAGCCTCGTCACTACGGGAATTCTCATGGCTTTTATGATATCAAACTGAAATGAAAACATACTGCTAGCAGCGCGAATCGAAGGAGTTCAATCAATTCCTTTACGCACGTGTTCAAAAGATTTTCCTCTTTAAACATAATCTGCTCATACAAAACACAATTTTTCATTCAATTTTCTAACGTTCACTCAATGTTACACTTATTGAACAACAGTAGATTATATTAATATCGTTCTTTTTATTAGCGGCATTTGGGTTGGGCCCTAGTGGTGTTTTCTAATGACTGCGTTTTAGCGACGGCTTTTTCTTTTGAACCCCCTCGTCTTGGCTTCCAGAACAACGCTCGTATTCCGAATCTTATATTTTCTGGTGTGATGGAGTTATGCTGTACAATCAAGTTCTAAGAAAATGGAGAAATTGAATAGATAAAAGGGCAGTACTGTTGTTCGCTGCCTGTTGATGTTCTTGTCTCCGATATCCTGTTGTTACTTGCTTCGCGACATTTGATGCGTAAAGACACTGGTCTGCTACTCTGTATTTTATGATTGAATTCATATTGATGAGGCACCCTCGCCAAGAGTGAGCACATCAATCGATTAACGTGTGATTTTTTTTGTTTTTATGCATTAATAATGAAATGATCGATTGTTAAACGTGTGGTGGTAGATGGTGAATCGGCGCATGTTAAACACGTTTAACTAGTGGTCTGATGCGTTTGGTAGTAAGTTATTATTTGACGTTCGCCCCTAATCACGAAACTATTTAATTAAATTGCATCACCAGTTATTTTAGATCGACTTCAAAACTAACAAAGTTTTGTCGTTGGTTTCAAATGGGCTATCAACACACCACGTGCCGAAACTGAAATAAAGATAAATATTTACTGCATCAACTAGAAAATATCTTAAAACGCTATTTAACTATGTACGATGCACGACTGTGTTAAACAGAATTTACTTTTCATTCAGCATTTCACCACAACGCATGGTCGCTTTGCGGTGACACGTTTTGCCTTCAATGCAAGATTGCAAGGGTTTTATCTACGATCGAAGTATCACATTTAAATAGAAATTCAATTACCCCGATTTTCCTTTGGGTACAGACTGTTATTAAGAAACTATATATCCAAAAGCAACCATTTTTAGCTGCGAATCAAATCCACTTGACTATTCTGTCCTGATTCATTTCTGAATGCAATGTGTTCAACGTAAATCGCGTTCACTTATGAATACCACACAACAAGAGTAAGCCCATTGGTCAAACGCATAAAGAAAAACATTCATCTTATAGAGGCACACCAATTCTAAATCATCTCTGTCCGATCTGTCGCCTAGCTGATTTGTCAACCGATTTCGTGCCAACCGGTACACTTAGAGCCCTCACCACGCAAGGGTCATTTGACCTACCTTGACGAATCACATTTTGTTCGTTAGCGGCAGACATGATCCCCGGGATTTTGTCACTAGAATACTCCTTATGCACTCCTCCCGAGACCCAAATGATAGCGGTTTCGTGATTGCCGTCGTCGGTATGTTCGTCTCTTCCTGCTCTTGTGTTGTGACGCATGCAAAGGCTCGTGTTTCGCATTTATCGCTAATTACTGTCTATTTCTACACATTTTGGCTAAACCAACGGTATTCTTGCGTCCCTTTGAACAAAACTGACTAGAAATAATGTACATTATTTACCATCGCATTACTTTATATCAAAGAAACTTGATTTATATCAGACATGCTTTGCTACAATGTCCCGGAAGAGATACCACCTGGAAAGCTTTAGAGACGTAAAAACCAAGTATAGTTTACAGGATTAAATGGTTGGGACTCAGTAATTCAATCATCTCTAAACTTCAAGAGTGGCCGAGAGCTACATGTTTTTTGAAGAATCACAAACTTTTATTATGGCTAACACATCATCCGAAATAAGTTCGAAATTAACAGACCTCAATTAAGTAGCTTTCAGATATCTCTATCTCTCACAGTGCTGAAATTTTTTATCGCTAGATATTCCTGCATAAATGAATATTTTTTCTCGGGAAAACAAGCTGTGGTAATCTAAGGCAATGCTTGAGTAATTTCAATATAATGTCTCACCGTTTGAGGTTTATATTTTAATGCTATTTACAGTATTAAAATAAGTGCCTCTATTTGATAAATTTTGTGACGAAAACATGCCTCTGAAAGCGTTATACCTTGGAAAAACTATTAACACGCATAGCATCGTAATAGTCGAAAATTACTCAATTTCAGTATGGAATTAAATATTCGTCGCTCCACTAATTATCAAACTCGTTTGTTCCGGCAAATCCTTGTCTAAACCCATTTCAGTTGTTCATGTGGTCTATCAGGTATCTGTATTACATGGTACCGGCACTGACTGCGACTTTCATTAGCACGGAGCAGTGAAAACGATACTTATTGCACTAGACAGGTTGCTAGTCGGTCGGAATAATCACAAGTGTTTGAGAAATATGCAGTCCAACACCTTCCAGTTGAACATTAAACCAAGAAGTGCCGAAATGACCGACGACGACAATTGCAACTCAGGAAAAATTGCACGAATATATCTCGAACGAAAGCCTCCCAAGAAACATGGAAAGATAGACCGTATCAATTGCATCGGAAGATATCCAATTCGTTAAGCTATGTCAAAAAAATCACAACATGTGCGCATGATTAAATTGAACCGGTTAGCACAAATGAGATGAAAGTGACAACATCATCATACACCACATGTTGCATGTTCATGACGGTTTTGTGGAGGTGTGATTGTCCTATATAAGATGATTATGTCACTTGATCTTTTTCGTGTGCATATCGAGCACTCAACGTTCTACTGTGTTGTTAGACGCATGGTTGAACGTAATAAAATTTGGAAAGATTGACTTCAGTGACGATTTGAACAGAATCGTCAAGAGATTGCTAAACGCAGGAAGTGATGTGGTTCATGTTGCATCGAGAGTCGTCGGTGCCTGTGCAAACAATGTCATGGGCTCAAGGAGAGAATAAACTGTTTGGTATCGATTGACCTTACATAATCTCCCCTATCATTTTCCACCCTTACAATGTTAATATCGTTCACACAAGCTTCCAATAACATGAAGCAATGTAAACGTTAGTTCATGCTCTAGACTGGTTGATAGTCTGTCACTGTAGCTTTCGAAACGATTCTTGGTACACGTGTTACAATTGAGTACGGCTGTGCAATTGAGATAATCAGTTATTCCCGCAAGTCACAGTAGCAAGCTTTAATTGGTTTATCGACTTCATTGGACGATACATTTCAACTGGCAATTCACTACAAGAGTTTGTAATCAATATTTCATGATAGTGTTTCTAATTGGTACACAAATTCTACTATGTTAATCAGGAAGTGTAGTTCATAATTTTCATCTTTAATGTAATTCCCGCAAGCACGACGATCAATTTTCAAACACGAGTTTAGATTTAGAATGTAATTTCGTTTTTACTTACTACATGGATTTTTGTCAGTAGGTCATCGAAATTAAAATATATAGAACTTATTTATTTGAGTATTATTCGTATAGGGATTTGTTGGAGTAAAACATAAATTTCATGTCTAATAACAGATTGTAAGCGGTCATATGAATTATTATTGAAAAGAACTACTCGTTTATTGAAAACAGTCCGCAAAACAGGAATGATATTTAACTTTCAACATATGCGTAGTAATTCCGCTGGTAGCAAAACAAAACAGATGTTAATGCAAAGGGTATTAGCAATCCCTGAACCCACGAGTTTGCGTGGTTGAATCGGATTAACGCCGTTTATTGGCCAACCTACTAATAACATAAGGAAAAACAGTGGATTTCTCGCAATACTATGCTCACTTTATGATATATTACGACGTAAACTGCAACTTCATTTGATCGGACAAGTTGGTGAATCTACGAAAATGTTAAACCTAAAATCCTCTTTTGGTATATATATAAGCATAGTTTAAAATGCTTTACATTTTACAAATTTCCACATTGGCAGATCAATTCACATTATCGCTTAATTTCAATTAAAGTTTCGTAAAATATTGTATGTATTCATGATTATATATATATATATATATATATATATATATATATATATATATATATATATATGCGTGTGTGTGTGTGACAGAGCACAGAAAAACATGTTTAATTTTGTTACAGTGTATTTTGAGACAGACATTGTAACCAATTTGAGCCATACAGTAATTATTTCAAATTCAATGTCTAAAGTTTAGATTTCAAGGTTGGAATTTCGTGCTAGGCAGAACCTGCCTGTTAAGATTTATGAGTTTGGAAAATGCCCAGCAATTTGGTGATTTCAGCGGTATGAGAATATGGATGGGTGAACAATGGAATATTTAATGTTAGCTGCCAGAAAATGGTCAAATGATTAGTCTTTAAACCTGTAAACGATTAAAGCAATTAAAGAAAAACATTTTAGAGCATGTTCAGAGTGTCTTGAAAAGGGTGATTCACCATCTAATTGAATTCATAAATCATTACTCGACCACGTAGTGTTCGGGCATAAACCGAAGAAAATCACTGGCCAGTATCGTTTGTTTCGTTTAAAGTTACAGCTCAGCTCGTGTGAGTCCGTATAAGTTGATAACGTGGATAATGAACTTCATCGTCTAATAATGTGTGTTCTGAACGCAACTAAATTCCATACCGAAAACGAGAATAAAATAACTGGAAATGGGTTTATGTATGTTTTGCGGAAAGCACACTGAGTGTTTAATCACGGAAAGAAAGCGTAGGCCTGGAAACCAAAGACTAATTTTAACAAATTATTATTAATTTTTTAGAGTTTTCGTTCGATAAATCTTAGAATAAAATTTAATGCTAAATAAGACAATAACTGGTAAGCTACTTTTGGATAATGTTTGCATGAAAAACTGATCACTTAATTGTGCTCATACACATGTTGATGTGTTAAACTTACGGGCTCGAACAAAATATCCCCGTGTGCATGCATTTTGAACAAACGCACACACATCACCACCGGTTTCCTACTGTCCGCACTCATCTTAAAGGGAAACAATGATCCGAATCTGCATGTCTTGAAACAGTTGTGATAGGATAAAGTATGTGTGAATGTGTAAGCCACAGTCGGAAACCTCTGATTAAACAAATTTCCATGACAACCTTATCCTGCAATGGCTTTCATATTCACACCCAGTTTACCGATTCTCCGCCGTTTCAGGTCATGCAGTTCTTCACCCCACTGTCCCCAATTGATGACCGCAAACAGTAAGAAACCGGTTTTTGGGTGTATGTGGGTGTGCATAGTGGAAACTTACACAAATGCGGACAGTTTGTTACCGGTAACTAATTTTCGAAATATCTGAATTAGACCGAGTATCCGCTATCGCAAATCTAAAAATTGTTTTTTGAGAATGGCATAAATTTTGCAATAATTGAACACCATTAAAGGATAAATGGCTCATTCCATGGCTTGAAGCAAATTCGTGCGCATTTCCTAGTATAATGTTGTTCTCTGGAGGCAGCTAGATGTAGACGTTTTCGTTTAACTTTAACACACCTGACTCTTCTAATTGTCTTAAAATAATCGAGTTTAAATATGCGACGCTGGGTACATAAGCAATAATGCCAGGGAACTTCGACAAATGTTGAAAAACACCAGAAATGCATTAAAAAATTTCGGCAGGATGACGGGGCTCCCTTTCTCCAAAATGGGTTTCCGCATTAGATGAAAATAGTTTGGACACAGCGCATATTGTGTACGTTAACACGGCAGATGTAATTTAACGTCGTTTTTAGCTTTATATGGTACGCACACTGAGACTCTTAAACTCACCAAAGCTCGGTACGAAATCTAAAATATATTTTGCTTGGCGCTAAGACGAGCAAATACTAATTGGAATGGAGTTGTGTCAAATTTTGTGAATTAATTTTAAGAAACCCTTTTAGCTTCACCTACATTTTGCTTTGTACGTGCACATGTGAGCCACACTGTCGACAAACCTTGAGTGGTTGTATGAATGTGCAAATTGAATTGGAATCCAAAAGGATTTTAGGTGCAGGATTCAGTGCCATTAGCGCCTGAAACCGGATTTACAAAATTGATTTAAACCGATTTTCATGTAATGATGATCAAAATCGAAATAGAATGATGAAAAGGGGTTTTATTATTACTAATTTTTGTAATTTGTAATAATTGTTGTTTTGATATTTGTAGTTTTTATTATTTTTAGTTTTAATATCTTACTTTTCATATCCGTCCTTGAATTTTGAATTTACTCAGGTAAATCAATATAAGATTTCCAAGAGTTTATCTAAGATAAAATGGCATTTGCTGTGAAATTATTAATATCAATATTTTCTTTGTTGTTATGATAGGTTTCATGATTTTTATGTATGATAAATTTTATACTCATCCCATTTACTCTTCGGACCAAACATGTTAAAAAGAAAAACCATTGTGTGAAGCGTTTTCGTTCGGGAGAACAAAAATGAATTTCATCACACGAAGTGTCAGAAGACCATTAATTCTTCAGGAGAATCAACCACATGTTTGATTTTGCTCTTAATGACCAAACTCGTAAGTGGATTTCAGAAACTTGAGTACGAGGAACGAATGCGAAAACTGAAACTTCCCACTACCCTTCAAGGAAATCTTCGGAGTGATGTGATACTAACATACAAAATATTACATACCCCGCATCATCATTTAAGTCATTTGTTGGAATACCGTGAGTCACAACATGCACGCAGCCACTCAGCGACACTACAAATTCTCTATTCCCCCATCAGCTTTGAGTCTTTTTCCTTTGGAATGCCCTCCCCGAAACTATTGTCATCGCCCCCAGCGTAGAAACTTTCATTCGAAATTCGTACATTTATTTGTTGCATAACGATTTAGAACACCTGCGTAATAACTCATGGTAAGTATTCAACTTGACTACACATGACATCACATAATTATTTTTATTCCTTTTTCATAAACGAATATTAACTATGATATGTTGATTGTAAAGCTATGTGCTTTTCGTTACCATAAATACTTGAATCTTGAATCTTGACATTCTTTTTGAAAGATTAATAAATCAGACACATTGTTCCAATTCTAAATTCTTGTTGCCATAGAGATAATTCTCTTCATTGTGAGTTCTCCGAAAGCTGTATCGAAATGAGCGCAATAAATCCATTGAAAAAATAATATTTTGCTGAGTAGGCAGTGACGTTTTAATTTACAATACAAAAAACGAATTTTTGTCTGCTTCTTAATGAGCAAATGACTAGAAACGGTTTTTTAGAAATTAACGAAATGTATTAAATATAAACTTGGCCAATTTACGTGAAATGCTAATAACTTAAATATATGAATTGAGTTTGATGTCGATCGCAGAGTATAGGTTAACATTCAATTGAAAATATGCCGAGTTAAATGGCACGAAAATGGAAATATTATAAGTTATGGGAACTACGTTCACGAACAATAGAATTGTCGTTAGTCAACGATTCTGCACATGAAGCATATTTCTAATGAGTTTACCTCGTTTATAACATATGATCACAATGTATTTAGTTTGTATAACCATAACAAATTTTTGAAATTATTTTTATCTCGTTTACACATTGAAAGATGGAATCATTATGGATATTCTTGGTTCGATTTTATTTCGTAATAAACTGATTTTATTTGTTGTTAAAGCTAGGAAAGTAGACTATTTCTGCCTGCAGAATACTTTTTAGCTAACAGCGTAACTTTAGCAACTAGAGGCATCTTTAACCTATACTGTTTCTTTGCACCAAACGCAGTTATTTTCACAACAGATGCACGAGCCCCTATCACAAAATTGATCTTTGAACGATTGAAGCGATGTCGAAAATCAGCGAGAAAGTTATTTGTAACATAATATTTGGATCTAGAGAAAGTTTATATCTTTAGCAGATTCTAGCAATATTGAGACTCTGGTACTAATGTTTTCAGTATTTTCTAAAAACGATGTCTCACATGAATGTGATGTCACCTCAAATCATCATAGCTTTTGTTGTTTTATTCGTTGCTCAGTCCAAGCAATCTGTATCAGACCAGAAAATATCACTTCAACAAAACTGAATAAATTGCACCGAACGAACAAGCTTATCGCAGCGAAAACAGGGTAAGAACTGAGCTAAATAAAACTATTGCGCGATAAAACGCTTCAATAAGCTTTACATAATCATTTTTTCTTGGTTTAAAAGACAAGAAATCATTGAGGGACTGACAATAATTTGAGGTCAACCAAGGAATACAAATAATAACATAACGGTAGTGGAGAATGCGTGGTAGAAGAGCATGCAATTATGGATATGTTCTTCAATTCGATTAAGTTCATCTAATCCATATGCGAATAAATTATAGAAACTGTCGGTATTTGTCTCCTGCGATCTAAATCGACCATAAATATACATTGCAAGCGGAGAATGATTCCGTCATACCAAGGTTTTCACACGTATTAACAATTCGCATCCAACGAATCAATCTTTCTAGCAGAGTTCATAGCGATAGACAGTAGTCGTTTGATCAGTGTCCGTTGTAAGATATCCGCATTATCCACGTTCCGCAGTCTAAAGGTGTATCTTTCATTTCCCAGATTGAAGAATAATGTGTAGGTTCTTCCTAACTTTTAGCGCTAACATCAAAAATATTCATGTCTCACTTACAAAACTTTTTGGTTGAGTCGCTACATATCTAATGGTCTACTCCATGATTCAACTCTTCATAGTGTGGGTATTTTAGAATACGTCTGTTTTTGTTCTGTACAGATGACTTAATTAGCGTATGCTGTGCTGTCTCAGTAGAATATGCATTATCATATTAAGTGTGCAATTCAGAAAAGGGACTAGGATTCATTAGCACTGCATTCGCCATTCTAACTGGTTTTGTCACTTAACAGCCTATAGAATTTCTATGGGCCCCAAGTCGTTTAGACTAAGACCAATTGCTGTATTCATGCGGGCCGTGAACTCGTTGAAATTCCGAAGTGATTCGTTCACATGTGCAACAAAGAAGGCAAATGGGCTTGAAGCTTAATAAGTTTAGAAATTAATCCAACTACTGGGAAAAATCTAATTTTGGAGCTCTTATTATACAAGCGAAAAGATACTGCCATCATCTAATCAATGCAAACAGCATTAAATGGGCCGCGGGAATATGTGGTATTATAGAATGCAACTACGGATATTGTGCTCAAAATGATTTAATACGTGAGATGTGAACGCAATAAAATTATACCAAAAAACATTTCTGATCTACCACTGTCGAATTTAGTCTCGCAATCATTTATGATCTGTTTCGCTCTACGGGGCAAATTTTAGTGTGTTTAAGGTGTATTATAGCGCTTTTTAAATGACCTGAAAACACTTTAAACTACGCCCCGCAGTTAGGCGAAAATACGCGTTTACTGACCACACCCAAGTGGGACGTTTCGAAAAATAACGAATATTTATTCGGCCAATTAAAATAAAAACAATTTTTAACCTCAAACTTCAAACTATGAAGTTCTTTGATTTGAATTGTTGAGTTTGGCAACGATGTGGCGAGAGAAATTAACTGTTCGCATTTTGCTGACGATGTTCGGAACTTGGGGTACCATCATAAACTCAGTCGTATTATATGCGCTTTTCAAAATCAATATCGGATCGCGATTGACGACATCTCTCCTACGATCTCAATGTTTTGCCAATGTCTACACGTCATTCATGGTGATTCTGTACCAAATTTTCGGAGGTGATGTCAATCTGAAGGACGAGTTGAGCAATCGCATTTTTTGTTTAATATGGTTTCGCGACAATTTGATTTGGGTTGGAGTTATTTTTGGTGTACACAATATAACGTGCATTTCGTTCGATCGATTCATGTCGATTTGCGCTGTTTCTTTCTACAAGAAACGACAACTGATTTTGCATATATGCATATATTTATATTCCATTTGCATGACAATTTTCAATTATTTTCCAAATTTCCTCCAGCGAAACATTGTTAATGGATCGTGTCAATATTCCCGGCCAGAGAATAATCCATCACTAGCACGTTATTTTGATGCCGAAACATATCTCTATACCACCTTTGTCTATATTATACCAGTCATTTCTATGATAGTGTTCAACAGTTTTGTTGCTCGATGGCTTTACAAAATATCCCCAATACCAGAAGAGCAGGAAAGCTTAAAGAAACGAAAGCGAAGGCGCCATATTCGTCAGCTGGCATTCACAACAATTGTGATGGCCGCCACTCTTTTATGTTGTTTCACGTACGACAATTTACTATATATTTTGGATACATGGGGTTTAGCGAGCTACGACCCCGGATCTCCCATTCAACAAATCGGGATTCTTTTCATTGTGCTCTCATGCTGTGTGACACCGATTTTCCTAACAGCATCCACGAAGCCCTTGCGAGAATATATTTTGATTCAGATGTGCCTGCCACTTGGAAGCATTGCAACAACGGCTGATCCAAAGCGCAGTGCAGACGAGTATTGGGATGACCCATGAACTCAAATTGTGGTGAGATTTATAATTACATTGACAAGAACCATCATTTCAAAACAATGAAAAACCTTACAAAGTGAATTATTCATGCTGCTTATTAAAATAATTTTTTAAACAAGATCGTTTTTATCGAAAACATTACTCAAGCAATATGTAGCTGTAAATAATGTCACATTGCATGTCTAATCGGCTGAAAATAATTTTGTATATCGAATTTATGATTGTTCACCGAAAAGAATTTGCTGGTTACGATAATTTATGAGGAAAATGGATATTTGTCAACGATTGAAAACTCTCGGGAAATGTTGAACGTTTAGAAAGAACCTATGGAAAGATTAACATTACGATGTCGCAATTTTTCAGACAACCATCTGGGTTATAGTTCTACAAAATTAAAACAAATCTTTTCGATAATCTACAGCGAAGAAACGCGATGTTCTGTTATGTGGAATGTGTTTTCAACGCTATCCAAATTGTGGTTTTTATTTGCTTCCTTCGCTCAACCATGAATGTACATCATAATCACTGGAAGTACTCATACTACAAACCGTTTCTACTGATCAAACAGTCCGATTCGGGAAGATTAATCACCCTGCAGCAGCACTATGCATTTCAGCGGCTACTCACAAGTTCGACGTGAAATACGTTCAGTAGCTTAGAACAGTATCCGCTATTTCTCAGCTTTAAGATGACTTTTCCCAAAGTGCCTATATATTGAACTGTTTTCTTCTCAGCTTCTAAAGTCATTGTCAAGAGCTCAGGTGTATCATTTTAAAACGTCTCTCAACATAATTTATCAATACATTTGAATCGACATTCTGATTTCAACACTCCGGAGAGTAGACCTTTTTTACACATTAAGCGACCAGCTTATACGGTCCATTCAGAAGTAAAAACTGTCTTGTGATTAACAAGTTGCGCTTGTATGCCACTGTTGGGTAAGGTTGGTACGACCAACCGGTTCAATCACATGAGCCCCCACTCATGTAAACTGGGTTTAAAACCTATGACTATGAATATAAAAGCTCATTTGCATGCTTTCCCCTCACAGTGGGGGCTCATGTGATTGAACAGGTTGGTCGTACCAACCTTGCCCAACAGTGGCATACAAGCGCAACTTGTTTACCATTCTTCCACTGTTACAAGCGCATGCGGATGAGTGCAAACAGCACGAAACCGGTTGTGGGGTGTGAGATCTAGAAGCGTACAAATGAGCTTTTATTGTCTTGTGATTGGTTTTACAGTCTGTGGCCAAATTTTTGCGATGGAAACCTTAAAGCATTTAATCCCAAAACATCATCACTCATAATAAGCACTGAGGTAGGTTCTTTTTCTGTCTTCTGTCTGTCTTCTGTTTAGTGTCACTTTCAAATTTCCGACATATATTCTTTTTCAGCAACCCTGAGTCGATGATTAGCTAAATCACAGTCAAGAAGTACTTTGGGGCTAATATGAATTGTGATTCCGTTTGGACATATGTTAGTTTCCATGCAATGTGTTTGATGGTCTCAAAAGCTTTGAGCTTAACAATCATTATAGAAAGGTTCAAAATAAAATATGAATAAAAATAAAATACGTTGGACAATTAGATTAATTAATATATAAGTAAGCATAAACCGATTAATTAAATTAAAACCTTTAATTTCGTCCTTAACTGATTTACGTAAGTTAAATGAGTAATAGTAAAACATAAACTGCTCCAAGTAAAAGAAACACGGTCGGAATAAAATACATTTTACAGTTCGATGACGAATAAATCAAAAGAAGTATACAATCACAATTACGAAGTTTTCCTGTAAAATATTGTTTTGTGAACAAAATATTTTGTATTTTTGTTATTCATTTCATGAAGCCTGCAGTGTGCCGATAGTGATTTACAGACTGAGAGTCGTGCTGAAGAAGTAGGCCGCTTGTACGCAATATATTTTCCGCTACATAATAGTCATTGATATAACAATTTAGTGATTCTCCTATAATTTTTCTTCATGTACAAGATCAGCTTTGTCGTAAAGATCAATGATTATTGAGAAGCTTTGTCAACTTGGGAAGTCGATGTTGAAGGATTGAATTGCTTCTTCGCAGCTAATGACATAACGGATGATAAAAATGCGAACATTCTGCTGAGTATATGCTGATCAAAGACTTTTGATATGTTGAACAGTTTGGTTTGCTAAGCTTAGCTATCTTTTAAATCGGAAAACTAGATTGCCAGAATCGTTGGTGTACAAAATACTCCATAAATTTCTGTAATTTTACAACAATTCAAATTTTACACCCACGTTCAGAGTGAGTGGGAATTGATTCTTGATTTTCTATCGAAACTCAGACATCTAGCCTAGTTTTGTGATGTCTTTAAATCACACGCGAACATTTGATTCGCGAATTGCTGGTTTCTGGCATTAAAGACGCCGGAATTCAATGCTTGTTTGTTGGCAGAATCAATTGGACGCTTAAGAATAGAAATTAGTATTTATGAAGGCATATTTTCGAAGAATATTTATTCACGATTTAACGTTCATAATATACGCCACAACGATTCTATTAACTTCAAATAGACTACTCCGTAAGAATATGCGATGAATTTGGGTTGAAGTCGAAAATGTATTCTTCCGACATATAAATCAACTACTAGCATTCCATGCATTTTGAAGCATTCCCGAACATCAGTTCCAATCTGAATATACGGTGACGCCTCAACTTGTGTTGTATGGGTATTTTTAATCCAATTAATCAATCTAAAGTAGAGAATTTAAATGAAGCAAGCTAAATACCAGATAAATGTCAACATGTTGAAGAATTTTACATGAAATTTTGTTATGGAATTTAATCGGTTAACCGCGAACTGCTTTCAACAAAACTCAGTTTTGTGGTTATTGGAGCACTCATTAAGCAACATCATCTTGAGGTTATCAAGTGATTTGCTACATAAGATTACCCATTTAGTTTTCCAGAGACCGATCCCTTTTGGAATTCATTAGAAATATCTAGATTTCTGGATCGATGGGGATAAGTTGTACGCAACTTATGTATTGTTGTTAAATGTCCAGGTGCTGCGGAGCGCGTAGGCATTGGAATATTCAGTTTCCTGTTAGTTTTATTATGCAAGTCCCTGGAAGCTTTCCAGACGTTTATACAATGCCGATGTGTGACCACGCCTTGGGTATTGCATTTCAACATAGTCACGCAATCTGGAAGCAGATTTTGCCATGTTTGGAAGCTTCCGGCAACTAACTGCTCGTTTCACTAGAGGGCAGTTAGGTTAGTCTTATAAGGAGGTTTTTTAAAATATTATTCTCTTCCCACTGGGAAGAATACGTTTGCGAGAGGATCTGATTGAAACTTTCAAAATTGTTACGGGTTTTATTGTTGTACACCGAATTTTATTTCCACGCTGATAAAAGTTGCAAAATAATTCATTTCGTGATTTGATCGACTGAATGTGCAAACTGTCCTGAACTTCTTCTAGTTGCCTCTATTTTATCTGCAACAAAAAGCGTTTAAAATATAGAATGAAAGGTGTACCTGTGTTGAGCAAATGCTTTGGTCAGTCGGTTTCTCGCCACAAATTTTATGTATATTTTGTTGGCTTAATTATATGTGTGCAAACTGCACGCAGAATGTTGAAACGCTGATTGCGGGGCGAAAGTGTGCCAGGGAATAGTAGCGTTCTCCAAAACGTAGCACTCAGAATATCGAAACATTTGCTGAAGTTTCTATGCCTCTGGTTTATTCTATCACCAGCCAGCATTAAATTTATGAAGTCGGAGCTAGGTATTCATCACAGCTCACCATATTTGCTCTTTGATCGTTATTCTGTTTTTGACATTTGTAGACTTCCTTACTCTTCGTTATGCACTAGTCGAGGTTAACGGAGTCAAATCGCAGTATATATATATATATAGTCTACAAATGTCAAAAACAGAATTACGATCCAAGAGCGAATATATATATATGAACTGTAACACCGCTTGTTTTGCCTCATCAAAACATTGACTTGAACATTAATTAACTTCCATTTTGGTTCGTGCGTGCATCGGATTCGCTTGTACACGTTTTGGCTACCGCTATATATCTTCCAGTCAACCTGCTTTTTCTCCAACGTTCTTGGGGATATTATTGTAGTAATCTGGTCTACTACAAATTGGTGAGCCCGACATACACGCATTCTTCGTGTATCTTTTCCGGTACGTCAAAATTTTTCCGCTTCACATCGGAGTTTTCAGGTAAATTTTTTTTACCTCGTTTAATCGTGCATTTTATTTGCATCAATTGCTCCTGTTTATCATGAGTGATTCTAAACGCGTTATTTTGGTTTCGACGGTCATCACAATACCCAGTTTTATTTCCCAGGACCCTGAGTATTGGTTTCATTTTTTAGAAACTGAATTTAGTTCTAAAAATATCATTGATGACTACACCATGTTTTCACAATTAACGCAGAAACTCCCCGCGGATGTGTTATTACAGGTACGCGACGCAGTCCTTACTGCACCCATAGGTGACCGCTACCGTATCGTCAAACAAGCCGTGATTTCTCGCACGGTTCCGTCTGAACGATCTAGGCTGCAGCAGTTGTTCGGCAACTTAGAAATTGCCAACAAAAAGCCATCTACCATACTAACGGAGATGCGCCGCCTGCTAGGGTCATCGCACATGGACGAGTCCTTACTAAAGGAACTATGGCTCCAGCGCTTACCTGAGTGCGTGCAACCCATCTTGGTTGCTGCGAAAAGCACTCCGGTATCTGAGCTTGCGGAAATGGCGGACAACATCGCTGAATGTATCCGTCCCTATCCGGATGCCCATGTTTCTACAGTAACCGCAGGACTATCACGCACACAGGGTACTCCAGCGAAAGGCAGCAATACGGATCTACTGTCTGAGGTTGCAACTTTACGCAATGAGGTTCGAAACCTCACACTCAACAGTAAGTCACGATCACGTATCCCATCCCGCCAACGCTCGAGTAGTCACACTCGATCACCCGTCTGCTGGATCCATCGGAAGTACCGCGATAATGCGCGGCGTTGCATTAAACCTTGCGCTTATCGCACATCGCCAGCGAAATACTCGGTCCGGCCCCCAACGACGACTTCTGTCTTGGGCACGAAGAGTTTAAGTCGTCTCTTCTTTATAAAGGATAAATCCACAGGACAACGTTTTCTGGTAGACACTGGTGCCGAAATCAGTGTACTGCCAGTAGACACTGGCGCAACGTCCAATCCGATGAGCCAACACTTAAAGGCAGCTAACGGATCTCTTATAACAACCTACGGTCAACGCTCCTTGACCCTTGATTTAGGTTTACGTCGTGAATTCCGCTGGATTTTTACAATCGCTGCGGTTCCATTTGCGATCCTGGGCGTTGATTTCTTGCACTCGTTCGACATTCTTGTCGATTCTCGCCGCTCGCAGCTGATAGATGGGACTACTCGTCTTAAAGCTCTTGGTACCCCGAGCAGAGATGCAATGATTTCTCCTGTGCTACATTTTGGCGAAGTAGAACCCTGCTATGCCACTTTGTTCCCGAAATATCCTAAATTATTCCAATCATCATCGACTGCACTACCGGCGGTTACTACACCAGTAGAGCACCACATCGCCACCAGTGGTCCTCCAGTATACGGAAGACCGAGGCGATTACCGCCAGGGAAGTTGCAGATTGCACGCAAAGAATTCCAGCACATGCTGCAATTAGGTATTGTACGGCCATCTAGTAGCCCTTGGTCATCTCCTCTGCACATGGCACCCAAGAAAAACCCAAACGATTGGCGCCCCTGTGGTGATTACCGCAGGTTAAATAAAGCGACGGTACCCGATAGGTACCCGATCCGCACATTCAAGACCTGGCTGCCAATATCCATGGGTGTACCATTTTTAGCAAGGTAGACCTGGTTCGAGCGTATAACCAAATACCGGTCGCGGAAGCGGACATCCCAAAGACGGCAGTCACCACACCGTTCGGACTTTACGAATTTGTCCGTATGCCGTTTGGTTTATGTAATGCCGCTCAAACCTTCCAGCGATTCATGGACCAGGTTTGCAGAGGTCTGGATTGCGCTTACGTATATCTCGACGATGTACTGATTGCTAGCGCATCCAAAGAGGACCACATGCGCCACCTAACGGCACTTTTTGATCGTTTGTCCAGTCATGGGATAACGATCAATGCGTCTAAGTGCAGTTTCGGCCAGACTCAGATCGATTTCCTGGGTCATCAACTTTCAGCTTCGGGTATTCGGCCACTGGATGAAAACACTGACGCCATCCTTAACTTCCCAGAGCCAACAACATTTAAGGAGCTCCGGCGTTTTCTGGGACTGGTAAACTTTTACCGCAGATTCATCCCACAGTGCGCACGAATCTCCCAGCCTTTAAGTGATTTGCTCCGTGGTAGTGCGAAGACATTACTACTAACGGAAGAAGCCAAATCGGCTTTCACTTTGTTAAAATCACACATAACAAACATCAAATCACTTAGCCACTATAGGCCCGACGCCCCGCTGTCCTTATTTACGGACGCATCTGCCGAAGCAGTGGGGGCGGTACTTCAACAATACGTTGATGGGTCATGGTTCCCTATATCGTTCTTCTCTAAGCGGCTCCAGCCCGCAGAGACCCGATATAGCACGTTCGGTAGAGAACTTTTGGCTATCTACCTCGGAATTAAACATTTTCGCCATTTCCTGGAGGGCAGACAGTTCGCAGTGTTTACTGATCATAAGCCCCTCATCCACTCGCTCAGCAAGTCATCTGAGCGATATTCTCCTAGAGAGACGCGGCACCTGGATTTTGTCAGTCAATTCACGACTGACATACAGCATATCGCAGGTGCCCAAAACCCGGTCGCGGATGCACTCTCTCGAATAAATGTAGTAGAGTTGCCGTCCTCCATCGACCTCGGTGAAATCGCCGCAGCGCAAGCTGCTGACACCGAAACAGCACAGCTCAGGGACTCCACTTCCCTTGACATTAGACTTTTACCCTTGCCTGACGGCTCGGGCGATATCCTGTGCGACGTTTCACAAACCACACCCCGACCACTGATTCCATCTGCATTCAGGCGGCGCGTTTTTGAGGGATTACACAATCTCTCCCACCCTGGCATTCGTGCCAGTGTTAAAATGATAACGGCTCGATTTATTTGGCCAAAAGCTAGTAAGGATATTCGAAGTTGGGCAAAAGCGTGTCATGAATGCCAGCTCACGAAAATCCATCGACACACCAAGAGTCCATTAGGAACTTTTGTCGAACCGGATGAGCGCTTCTCACACATACACGTAGACTTAGTCGGCCCATTGCCCCCTTCACGTGGCCACATATATATCCTCACGATAATCGACCGTTTCACCAGGTGGCCTGAAGCCATCCCACTTCACAACTGCTCTTCCGAGACAGTTGCACATGCCTTTTTCGAGCGTTGGGTGGCACAGTTCGGTTGTCCGGGTATTTTCACTACGGACCGAGGTTCCCATTTCGATGGTGCCTTCAGTAAATTGCTAGCTACTCTGGGTTGCCAGCATCACCGAACTACAGCTTACCACCCCGCGGCGAATGGATGGTCGAAAGGTTGCACAGGCAACTCAAGGCGGCATTGATGGCGCATGGAGGTATTGACTGGACCGAAGTCCTACCGATCGTCCTCCTAGGTTTGAGGTCAACCTTTAAACCCCCTTTGCAGGCTACCGTAGCCGAATTGACATACGGTCGCGCCATCGCTCTACCTGGCGAGTATGTCGCCCCACACAAACAATCACCGTTCGCCTACGGCGATTACGTGGCGCGCTTGCGCCATTACATGGGTCGTTTTCGCCCATCACCCCCGCGGCTTCAGGCCAAATCATCACATGTCCCAAAGGAGTTGGCTGATTGTCCACATGTTTTTATCCGGAATGACATGGTGAAGCATCCTCTTCACCCTCCTTATACTGGACCGTTCAGAGTAATTCGGCGCTCTCCCAAGACGGTCTTCATTGACCGTGTCGGCAAGCATGACACTGTCTCAATCGACAGAGTCAAGCCGGCTTTCATGGACGAGGAAGTTATCCCAAATGACCCAACGCCAACCCCGGCACCACTGGTCATTACCCCTCCTGTCCCTACAGCTAACCCAGAGCCGGCCACTTCAGGAACTAAACGTGCCAAACGGCAACCCGTTCGATTCGCAGATTTCGTTGTAGATAGTTAATACTTTCATATCTATCGGCATACACGCGTGCATTATTTCGTACCTCATTCTAATCACTCGGTCGTGGCCCTAAACCCATGCACCAGGGAGTTTTCTTTTTCTTTTTTCCCTCAGGTACGCACCCACCCACCGCTGATGCCACCGAATCGCGCACCCTTCCTGGTCCACCTACGCTTGCCCCCAACTCACCCGGTAGCCCTAACCACCAACACGAGCACAATTGTTTCAACACGCCTGCCACGTCACACAAGGTCCTTACCAGCCCAGATTGACGCGCCAACTGATTCTCCTGGCGCGGCCGTTTACCATCCTTCTTCGGGACACAGGAAATTCTGAGCAGGGACTGTGTTTTCGAAGCTTCTGGTTCTTGTTGTCAAGCCTACGAATTCGCCTGCTTCTGCTCAAATTGGGTTCATACTAAGACCACGCCAAACGGGAAAATCCCGCTAGCAGCTGTTCACTCCATGTGAGGCGGCTCGGCAGTACGTTCACTCCCATGTGAGACGCTACTTGGCTTAGTCCTGATCGGTTCACCGTACATCCTACTCTCGAACCACCGATGATCGACCCACGCAGACCGAGCGCCCTGGCTGACTTCTATGTGACTGGTTGCTGAGAGACTACGTTCCTGTCCGGGGTAACCTGACACCCGCCTGCGCCACGCTACTGTCAACTCCCGATCAGAAGTCTTCGTTGACCAGACTTCTTGGAGGGGGGCTGTGTAACACCGCTTGTTTCGCCTCATCAAAACATTGACCTTGACAATAATTAACTTCCGTTTTGTTCGTGCGTGCATCGTGATCGCTCTGTACACGTTTTGGCTACGGCGATAAACCTTTCATCTCCTGTGCCTTTCCTCCAACGTTCT
>JACCGJ010000312.1:8510-57796 GCA_013407085.1 Atriophallophorus winterbourni | reverse complement strand
AGAGAACGGAGATATGATTATTGAGTAATAGATTTCATGTTAACGTATAACTAAGCAAATGTCATGTTTACGTTTGACCAAAACAGACGGACGAGTAACCGTTTTCTAGGTATGTCATTCATTCACGTTACGTTTTTACTTCCGATTTAGACGATTATCAAAGACTCGCTGAGATGATATCCAGAAACATACAAAAAACGTGATAAATTTCTACGAAAATAGAAGTCTGTCCAAACGGAGCTTGTTATACAAATGCTCATTTGCATGCATTTGCATCACACCCCACGACCGGTTCCGTGCTGTTCGCACTCATCGCGTAAGACAGAAGGATCAGTATCCACATGCGCTTCAGTTTATTAGAGGATTTTACGAAGTTGGCCCGGTCTATCTTACCTTACGTAGTTGCAGGCCATGAGAACGTTTCGGCAACTGTTGGTTGTTCAATTTTATTTATTTTAATGTACTCAGATTTTCGGGCACGGATGTGCAATCGTTCAGCATTTCTGTGCTCTACGGCTTACATCGTGCCAAATTGATTGGCCAACGGTAGTGAGCTGCATGCTGAAACACGCTGGAGTCTCACTACCACTTCTATTTCTATTTCACCCCTCATATCTGTCTAGGCCTGGGCAACCTGACAGTACCTTCGCCCACGTACAGTCTCTGACTGTGCGGCACTTTGCCTGGATCAGGCTTGTGCTTTCATCCCATCATACCATACTCAGATTTTCAACTCACTGGTTTAAATTATTTTATATTATTTTATATTACTAATGAGTACCGTGTCGGTCGAAATGTTTTTTTACGGTAATCATGTCACCCCGGATTTCGATATCATTGAAGCGATGCGTTTTCTCTGTTTAGGGGTCTATCCTTGAACGTATTATCCTAGCTTTAGCAGATTCTTGCCCTTGCTACAATTTTTAATATCTAATTCTTCCAAATCGGTGATACCATTGTAGCACTACTCGATAGCTTCGTTTACGTCTGCTGGCTGTTTTGTCGATAATAATATCTCACCATTATTAAGAGAAGTGGCTGTGGCGTTTTATTACCGTTACCATTTCTGGCGTCAGCACAATGTTTCACTCGGTCCAGCGTACACCACAGTCGTGTGTGCTACGCTCATCTGTGACGCCAAACCTGGTCTATCCGAGCGGAAGATGTCTATTGGCTCTCTGTTTTCGACACTCATTGTATGTTTATGATTGCGCGCATTCAGTTGCAATATAGCGTTGCAAATGTAGTTGTTTGCATGCTGGTTGGTATGGTATGAAAGCACAAGCCTGATCCATGCAAAGTGCCGCACAGTTATAGACTGCACATGGGCCAAGATACTGTCAGGTTGCCCAGGCCTAGACATATATGAGGGGGGAATAGAAATGGTAGTGAGACTTCAGCCTGTTTCAGCATGCAGCTCACTACCTCTGGTTAATTAATTTAGCACGGTGGTATGGTATGGTATGATGGTATGAAAACACAAGCCTGATCCAGGCAAAGTGCCGCACACTCAGAGACTGCACGTGGGCGAAGATACTGTCAGGTTGCCCAGGCCTAGACAGATATGAGGTAGAAAAAGAACAGGAAATGGTAATGAGACTCCAGCCTGTTTCAGCATGCAGCTCACTATCCGTGGCCAATCAATTTAGCACGGTATTGGCCGCACAGCACAAAGTACTGCAAGATTGCACATCCGTGCATGCTGGTTGACTTTGTCCTTTCTTCTCACAAGGACAGTATCTTAGCCTGGATCAGGTTTGTGCATTCATTCATTCATTTATTCATTCTCGCGACGAATAATCTTGCTTGTTCGTGTCTAATCACTTCGTTTGAATGTGCTTGTAATTTTTCTTCACGATGTCGTCACAATATCCTGAGTTCTTGGTAAATTTAGTCGTTTAGATCAGCATTATTGTTTGTTGCTTCTAACCCAATTATCACTTCTTCGTCATATGAATTCATAAGACGTTTGTTTCACTAATCTTATCACTCGGAGTTTACGAATTTTGCATTTCAATCGCTTGATTTACCTCCATGTATAGGTTCTATTCTCCTATGGTTCGCACGATAATCTGACACTGTTCGTCGAGTACGGATTTTGCATACACGACAATCCAAATGACGCTCTTTATCCTTCCCACATGGATCTCGTTCATGTGCTTACGGACTTTGGACAATCTCAAACTCCCGCGCATTCTCGTATACTCTGTGCCACACTCACGCGCCTTGGCTTATGCGCTCCTGATTGTGAGAATGAGTCCCCTATCTGGCCAACGGTGTGTATCTCCAAGGACGGTTTGTCATATCATCTCAAGTTGCTACTTTACTCAATCCTACGGCACGCCGGACTGATTGATCCCCTAAACTCTCTCGCTTTTTGGATGATTTGTTCTCGCTTGACCTTGACGTTATCGATCAGACTATCCGACCGGTTGTCTCATTGCTCACTGCGACGCTGATTGAACAAGTGAAATCCGACGATGGTGCATGTTCCGCGCTTTTTAATCAGTTTGCACCTCTCGATAGCAATGTGAAACATTTTTTAGCCCAACTACGGATTTTGTATCAGTCCAAGCGTGTCATGTTGCATGGCTTGTGATAAATTTCTTTGAATACTTTGCTAGAAGAAAGATTTTGTCCAACCTACAACATACCTGTAGGCTATTTTTAATCTCCGTCTTCAAGTTTGAGTGTTTTGATAATGTCTCTGTTTAAGTATTTTCGCGGTATATTTATTCATAGATGATATGCAAGTAAAAAGCTATGCTTTACAAGACTCACAAAAATGTACATAGGGTCGGATGGTAAAAATATCAACATATTGTTAGAGGTTATTGTCAAACGTGAGAAACATACTTATCCATGTGGATATCCAGTGATTTCTTGAAAACTTCAACGGTTCCAGATTGTACCACGTGAGTAGGTAAACTGTCCCACAATTGCACACTGCGGACGGAAAATGCATATTTACTGCAGTTCAACCTGCTATGCTGTTGGTAAAGTTTAGATTGGTGACCACGCAGTTGTGGTTATGGGAAAGATGAAACAAATGACCGCAAGGATGATTTGTTTGATTAAGCACCGTCTAAATAAATATTAGTGCTCCTCGTTTCCGTCTGTATTGAGCCGAATGCAAATTCAATATTTTGAGTCTCATTTCGTATGGATAATTATAAAGTCCAAGGAAGAGTTTTGTCGCACTGCAATGTGGAGTTTCCAATAGCTGAGTATCTTTTTTTAGCCAAGGATCCCATGCCGGTATAGCATATTCGATGTGAGGACGGATATAGGTTGAAATCAATTTGCAGACAATATTGGGGTCAAACGAACCTAGGACTCTTCTAAGGAAACCCAAATTGCTTTTAGCTTTGCTGGCAGCGAGTCGACATTGCATTGAGTTTCCTAAGTCAGATTGGATAATCACGCCTAAATCTTTTCCGGCGGAGGCGGGTTTAATAACAGTACGACCTAGATAATATTCTTTGCTCAACTTGCTGTTGATCGACAATAGGCTGCATTTCGTGCAATCTGTTTTCCACTGCTAAATTTTCTTTGGAGATGAAGTGACGGTTTCGGGGCAATGGTTTGGTTACATATCGCTCGATTTCACACGGAGAGTTAGTAGTCAACATGTCGTTTAGATGTTTGTGATGGAAATGCGAGTAAATGAGCCTTTTTGTTCATGGTGATGGGTTTAAAACGTATCTACATGAGTGTGGACTCATGTGATTGAACAAGTTAGTCCTATTAACCTTACCAAACAGTGGCATACCAGCGCAACTTATTTACCATTCTTTCACTAATTCATGCGCATGCGGATCCTGACCCTACTCTCCCTACCTGCTAAGTGCAAATAGCACGAAACCGGTCGTGGTGTGTGTGTGTGTGTGTGATGGAAATGCATACCAATTAGCTTTTTTGTTTATGGCATGGTTTCATACCCAGTCTACATAAGTGGGGGCTCATATGATTGAATAGGTTCGTCGCATCAGCGTTATATAACAGTGGCACACAAGCGCAACATGTTTACCATTATTCCACTGTTTTAAGCGCATGCGGATCCTGATCCTACTGTCCCTACTTGTTGAGTGCAAATAGCACGAAACCGGTCGTGGTGTGTGTGTATGATCGTCGGTTAGGTATTGCATATCTAGATTTCACCTCTCACTAGACACACAGGGTGCTCATTCACATGCCCAAACTAAACACTTCGAATTGAGGAATAAGTATATATAGCTCAGGTATAGTATGTTCATTATTGAATATTCGCCTAGCTTGCATAGTGCGTTCTTGACCTTTGCAATTCTTGTTTTTCGCCATCTGCCCGCATTGCTATCGGGGACTTGTGGTCATGTAGTCTCATGGCCAATTGATGCTTTTGTCATCCTGTACCCGAATTCCTGTCTGTCTGCACGATATAAAGCACTTCACAATTTCTAAATGCTATTTTGTAGACAACATTCGTTTTGTGCTGTTTCATTATCGAGTCCGTCGATTTTGACTATTTCTTGCAAAGCGATTGTGTAGGTTTGTGTACAACATCAATCCCAAATGGTTCTTGCCGCGAATTTCGAACGGCGTTCCAGGTAAAATAGTGAAACTCTCCATCCCTTTGCCAACCAAAATGAAAGCTAGGCAAACACTCAATAATGAACGTTCAACTGTGGTTTACACGAGGCCTGGAGTGATTTGCTTTCTGCACACGCGGTCGAGATGAAACCTCTTAATCCTGCACTCTGACATTGGGTCCACTACTGTATATCGTTGCTTTGGCGAGCACAAAATTGTGGATGTGTTCGCGCATCTTCCACCGTCTTACTGCTTGTAGACCTGATCAATATTCGCGTTCGTCATCAAGGCGTTTTAGGATGCGGTTTTTTCTTGACTTATGCAAATGTCGCCGTTCGTCCAAGTGCTGCATATCGATGTGAGCGCTGCGGGAGAGATTCTTCCTCTCGATTCGGACTGTTTTTTCGCGTTAAACGGTGTGAACCATGAAATCGTATTGCGCTTGTGTTGAATATCCACGGCTGACATCGACCGAAGGAGGCCAACAGCATGTCACACCTTCGTTTAAACTTCCCATCTACGAAGCATTCGTCGTATCTTGAACATATCGTGGATAAACAGAGTGACTAAGGCTGAAGTGCTTTCAAAAACTGGTCTACAAAGCATGTCCACTCTATTACGACATCGCCGCCTGCGGTGACTTGGTCATGTCTACCGAATGGAAAATTGTCGTATTCCGAAAGATCTACTCTATGGTGAGTTGCAATTTGGAAGTCGACCATTGGGCAGACCGCACTTGCGGTACAAAGATGTTTGCGAAAGAGATATGGAAGCTCTTGGTATTGACCCCGCGAGCTAAGAAGAACTTGATCTTGACTGCTTACTTTGGAGGCATTGTGTAAGGCGTCGTCTGCAAGCTTGGGAGGAGCAGATACAGCTCTTGGCTGCTGAACGCAGAGCACGCGGCCGGCGTGTAACTGGCGCCATACAACAGAGTTCTGTCTATCGTTGCCAGCGCTGTGAGGGAGATTTTTCCTCCCGAATCGGATGGTTTAGTCATTTTAAAAGCTGTAAAACATGAAATTCATGCGATTGCGATGTACATCCATGGTGCCCTCGACCGAAGGAGGCCAACAACATCCACTGTTTCATGGCTCACTGAGCCTAATCTTCAATGCCTCGACCTGATATTGGCAGACAATCAGAAT
Organism: Atriophallophorus winterbourni; assembly: GCA_013407085.1. Taxonomy (NCBI): domain Eukaryota; kingdom Metazoa; phylum Platyhelminthes; class Trematoda; order Plagiorchiida; family Microphallidae; genus Atriophallophorus; species Atriophallophorus winterbourni. The sequence continues at coordinate 52,079 of JACCGJ010000312.1, read as the reverse complement.
CAGTTGTGCTCTGTTTGCGATGGGGATGTGAGCACCAAAATATTAGGCACATAAGGCAATCTACTTTAAGGCATGTATTCAAAAACGTTTCGATTAACATAGAACTGTGTTCCCGATCATTCTTAGACGTTTTTCGTTAAGTTTCTTTTGCTCTTCTTCAATCCAGTTTGTTTATTTCACATATACGCCTGAACACTCTGTGTATTTAATTTTAGAAATGCAGTTCTTTGTTAGTGTTAACCGTGCATCAACTCTGAACCAAGTTCCCGGCTCTCGTGATCAGTTTCTTTAAGCTCCTATCTTCGAATGGCACATTGGCATCGGATTCTGACAGTGAAGCTAATGAACGGTATTTCATCCGGATGCCTGACAGCCGAAGGTTTGTTTTTGCGGACAGAGTTCGTCATCGTTTCAAGTCGCTGCATACGCGTTCACTATTTGGGAACACTGAATTCGTTATGGATATCAACATTTCGTTGTTGTTAGACGCAGTTTTCTCTCAGAGACGCGTAATAATTTTTTCGGATGCTACGTTTATAAGATCTCGAAATTTACTGGACAAGCGATTATACTAAATTGCGTTGGGAAGCAGTTCGTGTGTACTTCAAGCCACCACAAGCAAATTACATACACGCGTTTGTAATGTTTGTCGACAGATGGTGTAGAAAGTAAACATTTAGTTCAGCGAACAAGTGACATACAAACTTTAGCTTTAAAGCCTTCATTGAATGTGGTTATTACATGGAACCTGGGTGTTCAAATTCAGGATCACAATGATGTTCAACTTGTGATCGCCGAGCTTGTGTAGGTGGTGTTGGACGTTTCGTCATCAGGCTAGATCACATCATCAGTAAAACTTGTTTCGAAGCGTCTTTTAGTTGGAATTCTTTGGCTTTTATACGGCTCATCTGTCCGTTTACCATCACTCCCGCGGATTGGTCGGGTTGATGTTATGCCTTCTCTGTAAGCGGTTTCTCATTGGTCCATATGTTGCAGCCAATTGGAGAATATTGGATCGTTGAATAAATGTAAGTGTTTATAATGCGGGAGAGAACCACCAAAATATTCTCCCCGGCATTCTCAAGATACCGCTTGCCCTGTTGAAGACTTTTTGGCATTGACTATTCAGTTTCAGGTTATTAGCAATCCCGATACCGCGATCCTTCATAGTGGTGGTCCAAGTCAAGTTTTCATGACTTCCATAACTTTTTCTTTGACGCGCAAGTTTCCGTAATTGTTTATCAAACCATGGTGGACGAGTGCTTTGAGAATGAAATCCTAATGGTCCGGCTGATGTGAGTCTCATAATGTTATCAAGGAGGCGCGAGCACATCATATCTTCATCCAAGTCGTCAGATAACGTACAATTTAACCGGCTGACTCGCTTCAGTGCCAATAGTTTTGTTTTTGTCTTTTGAGCAGTCATCATCATCATCATCACCATGAAGCACAAGTCTGGAGCCAGAAAAGTGCCAAGTAATATGAAGCAGGAAAAGCAGATAAGCAAGCGCGTGGAAAAGGGAAAGCAGGCAAGCGGAATACGCGAAAGCGAATGCACAAAAAGCAGCTTGTTTTTGTAGTTTCACTGCATGTGATTTTTTTGTTTTGTTTTTTGTTTTTTATGTAAAATAATACCATATGAAAAAATTATGACACAATAAAATACACTGGCGCCACTGACTTCGGTTTGTAGCCATATCGCGTAAGGTTTCCAGTCAACTATTAGGTGGAGGTTTTGGACCCCACCCAGGCAAACGAATACGCCCAACTGAGCCTGGCGCCACGGTGAGTTTCTTTATCCCAACGCGCCACGTCATGGAATGGCCACCCGATCTTTTCTCCCAGCTTCTTCCAGGCCTTCGACTAAGATGCAGTACGTAAAGTTTGAGAGGCATTCTAAAACATGTCCAACCATCTGCAAGCGAGCAAGCATCAGCATTATCTCTCAGTCCGCGGCCACCTGGTCCTAACACCCGCTTGCAGACATCTATATTTGTAACATGATGCTGCCACCGAATGCGAGCAATTCTACGCAGGCAACGGGTATCAAAAACCGAAAGCCGACGGACATCTTCCGCTCGGATATACCAGGTTTCGCAGCCATAAAGGAGTGTAGCACGCACCATTGCGTTTTACACTCGGCCTTTAGTATGGAGTGAAACATCGCGTCGACGTCACAGGTGGCGAACGTTAGCAAACGCTGCACCCGCTTTGCGAACACGATGTGAGATCTCGTCCTCGACACAACCTCCAGCGGAGATACAACGGTCAAGGTAAACAAGTTGTCGACCATTCAATATTGACTCCGCACACGTTAGGTGTTGGGAATAGAGCCGCTCCAATCCTGGGTAAGTGTTTTCACTTGTTTTGGCGCAAAGCACATGCCCTACCTTGTAGCTTCAAGTGGCTAGGCGCCTACGGCTTGTTTGCTTATTGAGGTCATCTCCCAGAAGTGCGATTCATCTGCATACTTCAGATCGGTCGCTCTGCTCACGCCGGCAAAGTTACACCCTGGTCCCACAGCCCCGCTGAAGCTTTTCTTAGACATCGTCGATCGCGAAGTTAAAGTGGAACGGCGAGATAGGGCAGCCCTGCCGCACCCCGCTGGAGATATTGAACGATGACGACAATTGTCCGTACTCTCGAACCCTGCCCGAAGTTTGGCAATATAATGCTTTCAAGATCCAAATATACTTCTCGGGCACTCCATGTCTCAGTAGACAGTTCCAAAGACTTTCACGATCGATTGAATCGAATGCCGCTCGGATGTCAAGGAATACCACGATAGTTGGTTTACGAAAATTGTGGCGTTGCTCCAGTAACTGACGGAGTGTGAAAATTTGATCTATGCACCCTCGGCCGGCACGAAACCCAGTTTGCTCCTCATGGATTTGCTCTTCCCGTTTGGTACTCAATCAGTGAAGCAGAATGGACGCCAGTATTTTAGGAGCTACTGAAATGAGACTGATACCCCGATGATTTTCACAGGAATCGCGCCGTCCCTTTTTGAAAATAGGAGCAATTATTGATTCTCTCCAAGGGATCGGAACTCGTTCCTCAGCCCATATGTTGGCGAACAGCGCTTGAAGTTCGCGAACTAAAGCGAAACCGCCATCTTTGAACAATGACGGAGGCAAAGCATCAGCACCTGATGCCCGATGGCGCTTAAGGCTCCGGACTACACTGTAAATCTCTGATTGAGTCGGAGCCTCAAGAGAAATCGACCCTGGGGTACAGTGTTCCGTATTCTCGAAATCAGTGGGTGCAGAAGGCCAGTTAAACTGTGCTTCAAAATGTTCTGCCCATCGCTCCATGCGTCTGTGCATGTTAAAACTGGCAAACCATCTGCTTCACGTATCAACTCACTGATGCCTGGTCGCCCGCTTCCAGTTGTTCTGATGAGTTGGAACAATTTTTTGAAATTGCCTACAGCTGCCGCAGATTCCATTTCCGTAGCCTTAGAACTCCACCAACTTTCCCTGTCGGTTCTCAAACTGGCAACCAGTTTACGTTTAATAAGCCTTCGGGACGCATCATGTATGCTATCAGCAGAAAGCAACCGACGTTGGTCCATTAATTGGAGAGAATTCGCAGAAACCCAGTGCTGAGCTACACGGGAAGTCAACCCACAACTATCCAACGCGGCTGTTTCCAAGGAGGTTTGAATCCCACTCCATTGGTCATCGATACTATTTTGGGGAACTGTAGACAAATGCAGACTCAAATTGGTCTGAAACCCTCGGAGAACCGGGAGATCGTTAAGCCTAGCAACATTCAACTGCCTTGCAACATTTCTACGTTTCCCACCAAAACGCATCGAGAGCTTAGCACAGACTAACGCATGATCAGACTCTAGACAGGTGCCCCAGTAGGAGCGGCAATCTTGCACACTCCCTCGCCAGGAGTAGCTGATAGCAATATGGTCAATTTGCGTGAACAAGGCCGCCGATGGAGATCTCCAGGTGAATGGCGCTTCGAATGGCGGAAGTTAGTGCTGGCAAGGCTAACCAAAGAACCACAAAACGGAAAACAGTTATTAAAAAGTTTGCATGCAGTGTGAGATCATGTGAAGCATTTTGAGCAGAGAGCAAAGAGCATGAGAGCAGAGAGCGTGAGAGCACGGGATCTGTCATTTTTACATTTATTTTCATAATTGCTTGTGGGCGTGATACTACCCGGTTGTCTAGGCCGAAGTAGGGGGTTAGCTTAGGGGGCCCCACCTGGAGCCTTTGGCTAAAAAGCCTGAACCACAAGGCAGTGGCTTGAGACTGAGTTTGTCTGACCTCTATCCATCGACCTTCCTGGTATGAGTAGCTCTGCTGGCACTAAAAGGCACCACCCAGTATAGCTCAATGTGTCATGAAGGTACACAAACCATCGCACCACGTTAAGGTCCAGTCTCAGCGCGACGGCCATTCATGTACCTCCAACTTACTACTGATAACAGACAGTTGGGTCAAATCAGCTAACGCTGGTTATGAGGCGGACGTCATCTATTTAGACTTTTCCAAAGCGTTTGACGGAGTTCACCACACGGTACTTATTTACAAGCCGCGAACTCTTGGAATTGACCCCCCACTCTTGACATGGATAGCTGCATTTCAAAGCCCTACCGACATTACTGACTTGCAATCCAATTTGGATTTCCTTTATGTCTGGTCGGAGTCAAACAACTTGCCTTTTAATAAGAGAAAATGTCGTGTACTGCGGATTCGAAAACAGGGTAACCCGACCTATGCTTTGGGCGATGCACCGCTCAGCGTTAGCTCCCAAGAGAGAGACCTTGGGGTGTTGGTTCAGAACGACCTATGATGCTCTGCTCAATGTAACGAGGCAGCGACTGTGGTGAATCGTAACGCTGGTCTCTTGAAGTGTGCTTTCTGTAGAATTCACTTACGGCTTTTCTCGTCCCTTCTGAATGCGTACGTTTGACCACATTTGAAGCATCTAGATGAAGCAAGACTACATCAAAAAAACTGAAAGCTCGCGTTTAGCGAAATGTGTATGGAACAATTCTAAAATTATTGCAGCAAGGTGATTTTGTCAAAATGTTGGAGACGCGTTAAGCTAATTGATAAAATCTTTTATCGACGATAAATTTTACATTTGAAAAAAACGATAATTTATTGGTTTATTATAATAATTAGTTGCGTTTCAAAACATTATTTTATTCAAAATAATGACGGGAGAGCAATTCATTTTTTACCTTCTTACGACTGTGCAAACTGAACCGACTTGAAGCAGCACCAAAATGACCTTCGATTTTGGTCTGGCGCCAAATATTTAGTATCAGTATCAGTATCACCGAGCGATAGTCGACCAAGTCGAAATGAGTGCCCAGATTCTTTCGAGAGTGTGCTTGAAAACACTAGCCACTACCAGGATTGATTCGTTAGTAACACAGGCGTGTGTAACTGTGAATTGAAGATGGGGTCATCTCATCACCGAAAGGTGTTCAGTTCAGTACAGTAAGAGAGTTAATGCATGTTGCATGTCCAATCGAATGAAAAGACGATGGGCAGAAGTTTATTTCAACGAATACGAGAAAATGAAAAAGAAACGCTTTTTGTGTTTCAAAATGTTTTTCCGAATATTTTGTGGTTTTTGATCATAAAGATGGAGGGATTTCGTCTTAAGGGTAATGCTACGGGAAGAGCACCTGCCACCGTTCGCCCAGCCCGTGTTTGAACGCAATTACTAAAGTTGCAATGATTAGTTCTGCGGGAAGTGAGTTTCACGCGTTCACTATACGGACGCTAAAGAAGTGCGTTCTGGATTCGACCCTGGTGTGCTGTTTGCTTAGCTTAAGACTGTGACCTCGTGTACCAACCAAAGGAGAGAACCGAAAGAAGTCATCGAATTCGAAATAACCTAATACTTTGACATCCTTAAAGGTCTCTATAAGATCCCCCTAAGTTGCCTCCTCCTAAGCGAGAAACGTCCTAGTGCTAATAGACGATTTTCATAATTGGTGTATGCTAACCCCTCGTTCATGAGAGTGGCCAGCTTCTGTACGTTTTCTAGCTGCACCATATCCTTCTGGTAATACGGCTTCCAAGCCTGGATACAGTATCCTTAATGTGGCCTTAGTATTGCCTTGTAGAGGGGCAATAGCACCTCAGCTTTTCTGCAAGTGAGGGCTGAACGTAGTCGAAGGAGTTCCCTCCTAGCCCTTCGAGCCGCAGCAGCACATTGGTCAACCCACTTAAAGTTTGCGGAGACTACAATTCCTGGGTCCTTAGTAGACTTTACTCTAGGAACTCCGTGTTTGCTGAGGGCGTAGACACAATCATGTTGCCTGCCAGTGTATAGAGCAAGTGGCTCTTATCTAGGTTAAGGGAAGGTCCCACTTAACCGCGCTTGCTGTTACAGATAACCGTTCAGTTCAGTTCAGGTTGCACAGGACAGTATGTCGTTAACGAGTCAATCGAGCGTCCAAAATTACCTTTGGTGGAAAGCTGCAGAGAAGCACTTACCACTGCCAAAACGTTCTTTTCTTTTTGTTTATTTGAAATCTTCGACGATCACGACGACAAGAAATTATCCGGATTGTAATAAGGGAGCATCGCATTATAACCGATGATGTAGTGGATAGTGAGGAATAGATTCTGAAGCTGCGTGTATTCCAGTTCTATCCACATACAATTTTGACTCCGACACAACCACAGGAGAACGAAAACCGTGCGTGGACAAAGAGTGAATTGTAATTAATGAGTGAGTTGATTATTTACAAACGGTATTCAATAGGTGAACATCGTTCACTGAGTTAACGAACGGAAATTCGGTGAAATGTGAGTAATGAGTCAATATGGCGTTATCGGTTATCGAAACTAAAAGTTAATGTCTCAGTTAGCAAATTGAAATGATGCAAAATATAAGACTGTACAAATTATTATACTGGAAAAAAGCAGTTTCTCTTAAGCTGAAGTAGAATCGTGCATAATAAAAAACACAAAGAACTCTAGTCTTTTCTTGATTTACGGGATAACTCTAAAAGGTGAACTACCTAAGCTTGTATAGCAATTAGGGTGAGTATTCAGGAAAAAACTTACCCCAGTTGCAGTACAAACCCTGCTTAAACCTCGAGACTGTACTGCAGGATATAAGTTCTTCTGGAATAATGTTCCAGAAGTTTATAACTCTAAGGCTGAAAAAGTATTTTCTGGAGTCTAGCTGACATCGTTTCTTGACAATTTTGACTGAATGGACCCGGGTCGCCAGCTCGGGACATAAGGTAAAGAAGTCGTTCATTGGTACGCCACTTAAACACCTCAAGAACTTAAAGGTTTCGATTAAGTCACCCCTTAAACGACGACGCCTAAGGGACAAAAGATCGAGAGACATTAGGCGAGCAGCGTACGGTTTCCTTCGCTGACCCTTAATCATGCGAGTTGTGAGGCGCGTTACGCTATTAAGTCGAAGGATGTCCTCTTTTTAGTGAGGACACCACGCCTGAACACAATATTCGAGATGCGGCCGAACTAATGTCTTGTACAGTGGCAGGAATACATCGGATCTTCTACTTGATAGCGCTGATTTAAGCCGAAAAATTACCTTACGTGCACGCTGAGCCGCAGCTGCACATTGGTCCTCCGATTTGAAGTCAGCCCTAACCGGTACTCTCAAATCCTTAACACACTGTGCGGCGTTAACACTGATTGAATTTCCCGACACCTGGACCGAAATCCTATCACCCAGTGCTGATAACAGTTTACTCTCATTAAGGTTCAGTTGAAGGTCCCACTGGTGTGACCAGTTTATGACCCGCTGAAGGTCGTGCATCAAGGAATCTTCATTCGTTGATCCGATGAACTTCACATCGTCCGCAAAAATGAAGCATGGACACTTCAAGTCAGACGACAAGTAATCAATGGAAAATTGGACCGAATACCTACCCTTGAGGGACCCCACTGATCGCGTCGTTTTCGCTAGACAACGTGGATCCTACCCGAACTCTGAATGTCCTACATGCAATGGAATGCTTTTTTCCAAGCAATATACCAACCTGTATGCCTTTTGCTGCTAGCTTGATCTCTACAAGGCGGGGACTCACGGAATCAAAGCCCTGCTAATATCTAAGTAAAGGGCTTCGAATGGCTATCCTTCGTCCAGGATTTTAGTTGCAGTATTGAGAAAACGAAGGTTAGTCAGGCAGGATCTACCCTCAAGAAATCCATGTTGAGTTACACTCAAAATAGGATGCCGACTAAGATGCTGACAGATTTTGTCACTTAATAGTTTTTCTAGTACTTTTGAGACACTGAGAGGTCTATAGTTCCCAACGGTCGACCTGCAACCACCTTTGTGTATTAGCACGACTATGGCTTACTTTCACTTACTGGTAACCACTCCCATTTGCAGACATAAATTAAAGAGCTGGCAAAGCGGTTCGGTAAGTACTGACGCAAGAGTTTCAAGTAAAAATGAGTGGATGCCATCCGGTCCCTCAGATTTGTTGACGCGAACATAGATAAGTGCGTCATACACCTCATCCTCATTGAAAGACAACTCATCTAATACATAGACACCAGGTGTCAGGGCAAGCAGACCCGACGGTGCATTTCAAGAAATATCCCGTCGTTGAACGCTACTGAAAACCCTGAGAAGGTTGTCGCCTTAGACAGGTCGGTAAAAGCTACTTTTCCGTCCTCCAGTTTCATAGATTCTATGCTTTTCCTTGTTTTGCCTTTTGAATGTGCGTAGCTATAAAACCTTTTCGTATTGAATTTAGCATCCTTAGCTAAAGATAACTCAAAAATTTGTTTGAGCACACGCCGTAATTTAACACAAGCTTTCCGAGCGGTTTTGTAGCTGGCTCAAGAACCAGAGGTTAGTGATAGCTTATATTGCCGCCATAGGTGCTCCCGTTTACGGGTAGACATACGGACTCAAGGAGACCACCAGGCCAGCATTTGATGACTTATCACGCACTGCAGCGAAGTGTGCTTTTCTCGTAACTCGTTTAGATACTTACAAATTCTATCTCAGGTTTCCTTATATTGGAATCGCTAGAAAACTGAAGGGAAGATTTTGAAGTCCGCAGAAGTAAACCCCAGTCTACAGGCCTAACATTGTTTCTAGGACGAGAGAAATGTTTGTGAAAACGCTATATCGCTTCGAAGCTTATTGTAAGAGACATGTTAAGTGTCATGTAGCTTCGAAATTCTTCTTTTTCCTTTCTTTTTCCGACTTTTATAAAATACTGATTTTTGTGACTCGAATTTGGATTTGTATATTATTTCTTTATAATTAAGATGTTAAACCTTGCTTTTTGTAATTGTCTTGTTGGAAATCTTCTTTTCACATATTTGGTGAACCTTTTGTTTTAATTCATTATTTATGCAATTGTCAGACATTGTTGTTGAATTTGGTTACCATTTTAGGCACTTGTATTTTGACACCAATTTGGGTGTCTAGTATTTGATAAACATTTTTGACGGTAATTTTATCCCTTTGCATTTATAATTTGGCAGTCCATCTTGTCAGCATTGGCTGAATTTATTGTTGTCATTTGGAACATTTGAACATTTTTGGCTCACATCATTTGTACAGTTGAGGTTTGTCCATTGTTATTGTCTATTAATCTTGTCAATAGATCCGTAGAAAACTCAAATCATTGTTTTGATTTGTCGAACTAAGAAACGGGTGGACTAAGCATTAAACAGCGACTTTAGTCGTTACAGTTCTCAACTCGGATTGTTCTATTTGGAGAAACAGAAAATTGAATTGCTCAATTGGAAACGGTCAATTTGGATCGTCTCCCTATTTGAACAAGGATCAACTTGGATCTTCGTACCGTCATTCTGTTCTGTTTCCTTCTCGTTTTGTCTCGGAGAAAATACTATTTGGTTCGTTGCAATCTAAGCAGTATTCAACTTCTTCGATCCACTGCTCAACTTCGTTCTCAGAATTGCGTGAATCTGCACGGATACGAAAATTAAAGCTCAATTCTTTTCAAGAATTTTGTTGAACACCTGGTGACGTTCTTTTTTTGTGTTTTAAAATCATTCTTTTACATCTATGATGGCTAAACGTCTAGCAAGGTTAGTGCGTGTTTCGGTTAGGTCCCTAAAAGATAGTCGCAATGGTGCGGACGATTTTGAATCTCCATCTGTTGGTAGACAGTTTCTCAACTGCAACTGTGCTCCTTCTAAAACGGAACTTGAATTGGAAAATGATTTAGCGTTTGCTCATGCTACAATCACTAAATTAACTCATGGCAGCAGTCATAGACAACCATCAGGCCTACCTTGTGTTGTGGCTCACTCAGATTTAGATGAGTTGTTGGAAGAGGCCCGGTAATTGATTAGCCTATCAAAAGGCTTTGCGAATCTCGGTTTGTCAATGCTTAAATGTCAAGTTGCCCTCACTCTATGGGAGTGCCAGGCGGTTTTGAACACCAGTGTTACTTTAGAGAATATAGTGCATATTTTACCTTGTGCTTTTCAGCAACAATGGCCTGATCTGCAGTACGCTATATACTGCGAGGGATTAAAGCCTACGTTTCAGCAACTCACAGACTTCGTGTCACGTCGAGCTCGTATTTATTGGAGTCGATTTGGTCAGTTGTGCAAATGTTGTCAAAAGGATTCAACAGCAAAGCATGTTAGCCCCGTTGATTGTCAAGAAATGGTTCCTATTAATGTTAAGTTGAAGGATCTTGACGTTTGTGTTGTCGGTTGTTCTCGGGAAGCTGAGTTACCTGACACTGAATTAGCTCAGTCGTATTTTGTGACTGAATTTCCCGACAATAATTCGGATCAGATGGAGAGCACGCCTGGCTCACCTGACACCAAATCAGCCCAAACGAAATATAGGCCCGGTTCACATGACACTAAATCAGCCTTAATTGGGGTGACAGATGGTCAGCATGACAAGCCGTGTGATTGACGTAAGCCGTTCGGTTGTATACCTGATGAACCATTTGTGTTTCGAAAACCGGATACAATAATATTGTGTAGATTAGGCAAGTGTTGAGATGGCGCGAAATGTCGTTGTTTGAGGATACAATACACAAGGCTCATTTGGGTGGGATATCATGCATAAGCTATTGTAGGGGACGGTGGCAGAACCGGAGGACGTGGTAGGTCTTTGTGAAGCAAACGTTTTCCCTATAAAAAGCCACATGTGTCCAGTGATGGTGATGCGACGTGGCGTGTGTGACTCGCCACTAAATAAAGTCACTTGCTTTATTCTATTGTCCTTTTGTTTGCTTTATGAATTGTAGATTGCAGACACTTTAGCTAAGTTGATTACACATTTCGACTCCATGGAAGAATTTGGTGGGAGGTTTAGGAGACATGTTAAGTGTCATGTAGCTTTGAAATTCTTCTTTTTCCTTTTTATTTCCGACTTTTATAAAATACTGATTTTTGTGACTTGAATTTGATTTTGTTTATTATTTCTTTATAATTAAGATGTTAAACCTTGCTTTTTGTAATTGTCTTGTTGGAAATCTTCTGTTCACATATTTGGTGAACCTTTTGTTTTAATTCATTATTTATGCAATTGCCGGACATTGTAGTTGAATTTGGTTGCCGTTTGGGGCACTTGGATTTTGACACCAATTTGGGTGTCTAGTATTTGATAGACATTTTTGACGGTAATTTTATCCCTTTGCATTTATAATTTGGCAGTCCATCTTGTCAGCATTGGCTGAATTTATTGTTGTCATTTGGAACATTTGAGCATTTTTGGCTCACATCATTTGTACAACACGGTACAGTTGATGTTTGTCCATTGTTATTGTCTAATAATCTTGTTAATAGAACCGTAGAAAACTCGAATCATTCTTTTGAATTGTCGAACTAAGAAACGTGTGGACTACGCATTAAACAGCGACTTAATTCGTAACACTTATAATTACATGATCGCTTTTGCCGAGTGGTGGTAGGTACTTTAAATATCTAATGGCTTCTAGCTGTTACTACAATACCAAGTCAACCGTAGATGGTGTGCATTCATGGCGAAACCTTGTAGGATCATTCACATGCTTGTGCAATGCATGATTATGGAGCCATTCGGGAAAAGTTTTAGATTTCTGGGTGACTTCACCTGTTGGGAGAGGTTTATCTATCTATCTGTGACAAATGGTTTTTGATGCCATAAAATTCTCTTTTAAAGGACAGCTTCTGCTTCTGCTAAAACGCGTGTCCAGGAGTTTCACGAAGCAAACTGTTCACCAAAAAATAATACGTACTTGAGTCCAACCACTGAGTATGCGGTTCAGGCTTGGTCGTCCTTGCTACAGAAGGACATCAGCCTCTTGCAGATAATATATCATCGGACCACCAAGAACGTACGTGGTTTGAAGCACAAACAATACGAAGATCGTATTAATATCTCAATATCTTCGACTCGCGCTACCGCCATCATACAGGTGATTTGATTCTTATGTTTAATATATAGCATACCCCCAACCATCCACTGAATAAAATATTCACAAGACTACCACCCCGAACCAGCTGGAGTCATGACTGTAAGAGACATATTTAGTGTTATGTAGCTTTGAAATTCTTCTTTTTTCTTTCTACTTTCGACTTTTATAAAATACCGAATTTTTGTGACTTGAATTTGGTTTTGTTAATTATTTCTTTATAATTAAGATGTTAAACCTTGCTTTTTGTAATTGTATTATTGGATATCTTCTGTTCACATATTTGGTGAAGCTTTTGTTTTAATTCATTGTTAAGCCATTGTCGGTCATTGTTGTTAAATTTGGTTGCCATTTTGGGCACTTGAAATTGGCTTGTATTTTGACACCACTTTTGGGTGTCTTGTCTTTGATAGACATTTTGGACGTCAATTTTGGTAACTCCTTTTATTCTATTTATTTCTCAGGTCGTCATTGAACTTGTTTGCATTTGATATAATTGATTCTGGAGTATTTTGGCTTCACTGTTTGCTATACGTTCCTATACAGTCAAGGTTCGTATAATTATTGTTTTTGTAATTGTTGCTAATTACAGTACCGTATAACATCCGAATTGTGGATTTTGATTTGTCGAACTAAGAAACGGGTGGAATACGCGTTACTCACGTCACAGACGTTACAGTAATCAACTTTGGTTCGCCGAAGCAGTATTCAATTTTGGAATTCGATTTGTACCGTATTTGTCTCAATTGGAAAAAATACAGTACTCAATTTGGAATTGCAACAATTCGACTTTTGATTTAAACCGTATTTTCTCAACTGGAGAAATTACTGTGGTCAATTTGGATCGTTTTAATTGGATTTGCGTCACAACTTGACTTGACTGTGGTAGTATTTGTCTCAACCGGAGAAAATACTCGTTTTATTTTATTGCAATCGAAGAAGTATTGAACTTGGTCGACGCTCAGCTACGTCGTCAAAATCGGTGAACGAACCTGATCCATCATCAGGGTGAATCTGTGCGGATTGGAACGTTGAAGCTTGATCCATTTCACAAGATCTTTGTTGAACACTCGGTGACGTTCATTTAATTTGTGTTTTAAAGTCATTATTGTACATCTATGATGCCTGAACATTCAGCAAGTTTAGTGCGTGGTTCGGTTAGGTCCCTAAAAGAGAGTCACAATGGTGCGGACGATTTTGAATCTCCATCTGTTGGTAGACATGGTCTCGACTGTAATTGTGCACCTTCTCAACGGGCACTTGAATTGGAGCAAGATTTAGCGATTGCTGATGCTACAATCTTGAAATTAACTCATGGCACCTGTCATGAACGAACATCAGGTCTACCTTGTCTTGTGGCCTACTCAGTGTTAGATGAGTTATTGGAAGAGGCCCGACGATTGATTGGCCAGTCAGAAGGCTTCGCGATTCTTGCTTCGTCAATGCATAAATGTCAGGTTGCCCTCACTCTATTGGAGTGCCAGGCGGTTTTGAATGCAAGTGACACTTTGTAGTATTGTGCATATTTTACCGGCTGCGTTCCAGCAACAATGGGCTGATCTGAAAACCGCTATATACTGCGAGGGATTAGAAATTACGTTTCAGCAACTCAGAGACTTCGTGTCACGTCGAGCTCGTGTTGGTTGGAGTCGAGTTGGTCAGTTGTGCAAATGTTGCCTAAAAGATTCCATAACAAAGCCTGTTAGCCTCGGTTATTGTCAAGAAATGGTTTCTGTTGATGTTAAATTGAAGGATGTTCAAGTTTGTGCTGTCGGTTGTGCTCAGGAAGCTGAGTTACCTGACAGTAAATTAGCTCAGTCGGATTCTGTGATTGAATTTTCCGACACTAATTCAGATACGATGGAGAGCCAGCCTGGCACACCTGACACCTATTCAGCCCGAATGAATATTAAGCCTGGTTCACATGACACTGAGTCAGCCGAAAGGGGGGCGACAGATGGTAGCCATGACAATCCATATGATTGGAGTAAAGTGTTCCGTTGTGTACCTGAGGAGCCATTTGTGTTTCGAACTCATGATACACTAATAATATTTTGTAGATTGGACTTGTTTAGATGGCGCGAAATATCGTTATTTGAGGATGCAATACACAAGGCTCGTTCGGGTGCGATAACACGCATGAGCTCATTGTAGGGGACGGTGGCAGAACCGGAGGACGTGGTGGGTCTTTGTCTAGCAAACGTTTTCCCTATAAATGCCACATGTGTCCAGTGATGGTGATGCGACGTGGCGTGTGTGACTCGCCACTAAATAAAGTCACTTGCTTTATTCAGTTGTGCCTTTTTGCTTATGGTTTGAAAGTTGCGGATACATTAGCTAAGTTGATTACACATTTTGACTCCATGGAAGAATTTGGTTGGAGGTGTAAGAGACATGTTAAGTGTTATGTAGCTTTGAAATTCTTCTTTTTCCTTTCTACTTTCTACTTTTATAAAATACCGATTTTTGTGACTTGAATTTGGTTTTGTTAATTATTTCTTTATAATTAAGATGTTAAACCTTGCTTTTTGTAATTGTATTATTGGAAATCTTCTGTTCACATATTTGGTGAAGCTTTTGTTTTAATTCATTGTTGAGGCCATTGTCGGTCATTGTTGTTAAATTTGGTTGCCATTTTGGGCACTTGTAATTTGGTTTGAATTTTGACACCACTTTTGGGTGTCTTGTCTTTGATAGACATTTTGGACGGCAATTTGGTAACTCCTTCCATTCTATTTATATCTCAGGTCGTCATTGAACTTGTTTGCATTTGATATAATTGATTCTGGAGTATTTTGGCTCCACTGTTTGCTGTACGTTCCTATACAGTTGGGGTTTGCATAATTATTGTTGTTGTAATTGTTGCTAATTACAGTAGCGTATAACATCCGAATTGTGGTTTTGAATTTCTTGAACTAAGAAACGGGTGGAATACGCGTTACTCAAGTCACAGACGTTACAGTACTCAACTTTGGTTCGTCGAAGCAGTACTGAACTTTTGGAATTCGATTTGTACCGTATTTGTCTCAATTGGAGAAAATATACTACTCAACTTGGAATTCGATTTGTACCGTATTTGTCTGAATTAAACGTTACAGTACTCAACTTTGAATTGCAACAATTCGACTTTTGATTTGTACCGTATTTTCTCAACTGGAGAAATTACTGTGGTCAATTTGGATCGTTTCAATTGGATTTGCGTCACAGCTTTACTTGACTGTGGCAGTATTTGTCTGAACCGGAGAAAATACTCGTTTTATTTCATTGCAATCGAAGCAGTATTGAACTTGGTCGACGCTCAGCTACGTCGTCAAAATCGGTGAACGAACCTGATCTATAATCAGGGTGAATCTGTGCGGATTGGAACGTTGAAGCTTGATCCATTTCACAAGATCCTTGTTGAACACTCGGTGACGTTCATTTAATTAGTGTTTCAAAGTCATTATTGTACATCTATGATGCCTGAACATTTAGCAAGTTTAGTGCGTGGTTCGGTTAGGTCCCTAAAAGATAGTCACAATGGTGCGGACGATTTTGAATCTCCATCTGTTGGTAGACATGGTCTCGACTGTAACTGTGCACCTTCTAAACGGGCACTTGAATTGGAGCAAGATTTAGCGATTGCTAATGCTACAATCTTGAAATTAACTCATGGTACCTGTCATAAACGAACATCAGGTCTACCTTGTCTTGTGGCCCACTCAGTTTTAGATGAGTTATTGGAAGAGGCCCGACGATTGATTGGCCAGTCAGAAGGCTTCGCGATTCTTGCTTCATCAATGCATAAATGTCAGGTTGCCCTCACTCTATTGGAGTGCCAGGCGGTTTTGAATGCAAGTGACACTTTGCAGTATATTGTGCATATTTTACCGGCTGCGTTCCAGCAACAATGGGCTGATCTGAAGAGCGCTATATACTGCGAGAGATTAGAAATTACGTTTCAGCAACTCAGAGACTTTGTGTCACGTCGAGCTCGTATTGATTGGAGTCGATTTGGTCAGTTGTGCAAATGTTGCCTAAAAGATTCCATAACAAAGCCTGTTAGCCTCGGTAATTGTCAAGAAATGGCTTCTCTTGGTGTTAAATTGAAGGATGTTCAAGTTTGTGCTGTCGGTTGTGCTCAGGAAGCTGAGTTACCTGACAGTAAATTAGCTCAGTCGGATTCTGTGATTGAATTTTCGGACACTAATTCAGATACGATGGAGAGCCAGCCTGGCACACCTGACACCTATTCTGCCCGAATGAATATTAAGCCTGGTTCACATGACACTGAGTCAGCCGAAAGGGGGGCGACAGATGGTAGCCATGACAATCACATATGATTGGAGTAAAGTGTTCCGTTGTGTACCTGATGTGTTATTTGGGTTTCGAACTCATGATAAACTAATAATAATTTGCAGATTAGATTTGTTTAATTGGCGCGAGATGTCGCTGTTTGGGGATGAAATACACAAGGCTCGTTTGGGCGGGGTTGCATGCATAAGCTACTTGTAGGGGACGGTGGCAGAACCGGAGGACGTGGTGGGTCTTTGTCTAGCAAACTTATTCCTTATAAAAAGCCACAGGTGTCCGGTGATGGTGATGCGACGTGGCGTGTGTGACTCGCCACTAAATAAAGTCACTTGCTTTATTTAGTTGTGCCTTTTTGCTTATGGTTTGAAAGTTGCGGATACATTAGCTGAGTTGATTACACATTTTGACTCCATGGAAGAATTTGGTTGGAGGTGTAAAAGAAATGCTAAGTGTTATGTAGCTTTGAAATTCTTCATTTTCCTTTCTACTTTCGATTTTTATAAAATACCGATTTTTGTGACTTGAATTTGGTTTTGTTAATTATTTCTTTATAATTGAAATGTTAAACCTTGCTTTTTGTAATTATATCATTGGAAATCTTCAGTTCACATATTTGGTGAAGCTCTGGTTTTAATTCATTGTTGAGGCCATTGTCGGTCATTGTTATTAAATTTGGTTGCTATTTTGGGCACTTGAAATTGGCTTGTATTTTGACACCACTTTTGGGTGTCTTGTCTTTGATAGACATTTTGGACGGCAATTTTGGTAACTCCTTCCATCCTATTTATATCTCAGGTCGTCATTGAACTTATTTGCATTTGATATAATTGATTCTGGAGTATTTTGGCTTCACTGTTTGCTGTACGTTCCTATACAGTTGAGGTTTGTATAATTATTGTTGTTGTAATTGTTGCTAATTACAGTACCGTATAACATTCGAATTGTGGTTTTGAATTTGTCGAACTAAGAAACGGGTGGAATACACGTTACTCCCGTCACAGACATCACACCGTCTCTTGTCCTTTCTCGCTGATATTTTAACCTCTTCATCTTTCATTCTATACTCTTCAGTGATTGCATTCCTTTCAATAGACGGTATCTTGCTCAGCATGCGTTTCTTTATATTTTTTCTCTCTTCTATGAGTTGCCAGGTTTTAGACGAGATCCACGAAGCTTTGCTCCTCTGTCTGTACCCAATGACGTTTTCTCCGACTGACTTTAGTGTGCGGTTGAAAACATCAATCGTCATTGAATTCTTGTGCCGGGCGATGATTTCCTCTCTCAGTATGTTGCCAAAAGCTTTTCTCGTGGCCTCATCGCTCAGCTTATTCACATTCAACCGTGGGCTGCGCTGAATTCCGATATTTGCCCTTCTCAGTTTTAAACAAATCTTTCCCACAACCAGGAAATGGTCGCTACCAATATCAACGCCACGCATAAACCTCACATCTTGTAACGAGCGCCTCCATTTACCATTTATCATCATGTGATCAATTCGACTTTCTGTTTTGCCGTCCGGAGAAGACCAGGTTATTTTATGGATGTTTTTGTGCGGTAATCGGGTGCCTTCAACGACAAGATCGTTCTCTTCGCAGAAGTAAAGTAGCCTCTCCCCATTATCACTCTGTAGGCCAACACCATGCACTCCCATGGTACGCTCTCTGCCCGTATTTACAGTTCCTGCTCTAGCGTTAAAATCTCCCATTACCACCAGTATGTCGTGCTTTGGGATGACCCTCAAGACTGATTGCATGGTTTCGTAAAACCTGTCTTTCTCCTCTTG
Source organism: Atriophallophorus winterbourni (assembly GCA_013407085.1). Classification (NCBI taxonomy): domain Eukaryota; kingdom Metazoa; phylum Platyhelminthes; class Trematoda; order Plagiorchiida; family Microphallidae; genus Atriophallophorus; species Atriophallophorus winterbourni. Next base: position 33,627 of record JACCGJ010000312.1, on the reverse strand, counting down.
GACTGCATCTTCGGTTGGAGCGTATTCTACCACAATCGAGAGTTTGCAAAAGCTCGAGTTTAGTCTGGCATAGAGGAGTCGCTCGTTTACACACTTCCATTGCATGATCATACTGCTGGTCTTTCTGCTTGCAAGCAGAGCGACTCCAACATGATGGAGGTTATCTTGCCTTCCTGACCAGATAATAGTCTCACCGCTATCTAGCTTTCGTTGACCAGAGCCGGTCCATCTCACCTCGGACATTCCAAGTATGCTCAGATCATACCTGTTGAGCTCATGTATGACTTGAGCCAGCTTGATACAGCGTTCTAACGTTCCAGCAACCAAGTCTTATCGTTCTTTTCGGCGCAAGGAGATCGGCCATCGGGGTGGAAACTTCTTTTCGGCTTTCATCTCCATCCGTCATGGGACCTTTTGCAAGGTTCGCGTCACTCCTGTAGCCATTGTTGAGTAGAATTTTCGGACCTGTTGTCATCGTTTCCGTAGCAAAGTAGCTTTTACGGGATGGGGTTGCTAGCCCTAAGCCCAAACCTCCTCCTTTCTCAGACGGGCGTGGGACCGTCCTTGGCGGAGTTTTGGAAATTCTTTGCATCACATGTATCAGCTTGGCACGCATGATCTCGTCTGGACCCCCGCAAAACAGATTTCAGTATCTGGGAGTCCTCTTCTTCTTGTTGAACGAGAGGATGTCAATCCCATGTAAGCCGCACCTCTTAATTTCAGCCACATAGTCCAGGAGAACTTTAGTTGAAGAAATCCTGTCCAGCGTTGTACAGCTTCGCCGTGTTTACAGGGAGTATCTTATCCACTAGTTGCCTTAATTGATTCTCAGATCTTGCTGAAATAACCTTTTCCGGAAGCGCATTGCACAAGTTAACAATTCTTGTTAAGAGCATGAATCCCTCTGTTCAGCGTAGTGTCCTTCGCTTTTGAAGCTTCAGAGCATGGCCACGTGTTCTTAAGTCCGTCACGAGAGAGAAAAATTCGCGCCTTTCGTCACCATAATCTCCCAGTAATAGGCGACGAGTTAACAGAGGGTCGTAGCGCACACGGCGAATACTGAGCGATATGAGGTTGAGGCGTTGAAATTTCTCCATATAATGAACTGATATCAATCCTTGTACTCGTTTCGTTGCTCGCCTTTGCACTCTTCCCACTGGTCACGTTCTCTCTTAGTTTGTGGATAGGTTGCTGGAAAATCATATTCGAAAACTGGTCTCACGTATGTGGAATAAAGAATGCGAAACATTTGTGGAGTAATCTCCAAGAACGACTAATTATTAAACCACCATGCAGCAGCAGCTTTTCTGTTCGTAACCTCCTTGAATTCAAGCGACCGGGTTGTAAGAGACATGTTAAGTGTTATGTAGCTTTGAAATTCTTGTTTTTCCTTTATACTTTCTACTTTTATAAATTACTGATTTTTGTGACTTGAATTTGGTTTTGTTTATTATTTCTTTATAATTAAGATGTTGAACCTTGGTTTTTGTAATTGCCTTATTGGAAATCTTCTTTTAAAATATTTGGTGAACCTTTTGTTTTAATTCATTGTTTATAACTCGTCGGTCATTGTTGTTGAATTTGGTTGCCATTTTGGGCACTTGGATTTTGACTCCATTTTGGGTGTCTAGTATTTAATAGACATTTTTGACGGTAATTTTATCCCTTGGCATTTATAATTTAGCAGTCTATCTTGTCAGCATTGGCTGAATTTATTGTTGTCATTTGGAAACTTTGAGCATTTTTGGCTTATATCATTTGTACAACCCGGTACAGTTGAGGGTTGTTCACTGTTGTTGTCTATAATTCTTGGTAATAGAACCGTAGTAAACTAGAATCATTGTTTTGAATTGTGGAACTATGAAACGGGTGGTCTAAGCGTTAAACAACGACTTTAGTCGATACACGGGTCACAATTGTACCCAGGTCACGTTCAGTATCAACCCATTTCAGGTGATGATCCCCGAGGAAGTACGCACCTTCAGGCGTACTTGGCCCCAAAGCATTACAGCGCATTTGTATCGGTTTACAGGAAGCTGACATTTAACCGTCCAATCAAGAAATTTGTTCAAATCGTTCCGGAAAACCGTATTATCAACAGAAGAGCTTACTGTACCCCAAACTTTCAGATCATCCGCAAAAATTAGACAATTCATATTTAATGATTCGGGGAGGTCATTAACGTATACATTAAAAAGTAACGTGCCGAGAACAGATCCTTGCGGAACCCGGATGTCGGAGGTGTAATCTGCGATTTGACTCCGTTAACCACGAACTGTGTATAACCGTCAACAAGGAAGACTTCAATCCAATCTAGAATAGATCCCTTTAAACCAACAGCACGGAGTTTGAGCAATAGACGTTGAAATTGAACACAGTCAAAAGCCTAACTAAAGTCAATGGAGGCAGTGAATACCTGTTGGCCCAGATCAAGTTCAGCACACCAGTGCTCGCGAGTAGTGATGAGATTGGATGCGCAATATCGTCTTGGCGTAAAACCATACTGAGCAGAAGTTAGTTAACTGGTTGTTGCACGGAGCTTGAGCAAAAGACGTTGAAATAGAACACGGTCAAAAGCCTAACTGAAGTCAATGAATGCAGTGACTACCGGGTGACCCAGATCAAGTTCAGCACACCAGTGCTCGCGAATAGTGATGAGATTGGATGCGCATTATCGTCTTGGCGTAAAACCATGCTGAGCAGATGTTAGTTGACTGGTTGTAAAGAGAAAATATTCAATCCGTTTTATAGCAGTCGTTACAGAGTCTTCTCCTCCGAGAGTATGGTTTGCATAATACGGGCACGTGTATATCCCAGCCAGTGAAAACGTCGAAGTTGTTACGAGTATTCTGACTTGCTACAAGTCAGCTCTCGCAATTGCTTGTGTCTACGTCACAACCAGTGCAGCCCAGCAGGAGATTACACAGTTGATTGAGACGCTCGACGGGTTGTATCAATCAGCTCCCAGCGTACTCATCTTAGGTGATTTTAACCTCCCAGACAGATTGGCCTGTCTCTACAGGTGTAGTCACCCAACAATTCGAAACTTTTGTCGAATGGATCCATAGTCATGCGTTGCACCAGCAGCTGAACGATCCTACAAGGTTTCGGCATTGGTGCATTCCATCCACTATTGACTTTTATTATCGTTGCAGCAGGAAGCTGTTAGACTTTTAAAATACCTACCACCGCTCGGCAAATGCGTTCATGTAATGATGAACGTCGAAGCGTTACTGCATTTTCAAAAAACCTATTGCTCGACCTAGACGCAATTTTAGGCTTGTAGACTGTGATTTTCTCCTTCAAAATCTTCCTTTCATTTCTGTAACGTTTTCAAAGTAAGTGAAAACTGGAATAGAATTTGTAAGTATCTAAAAGAGTTGCAAGACAATCACGCTCTGCTGCAAGTCGTGAAAAAGCATCATAGGCCGCTTTGGTGGACTCCTCGAATTCGTCGGTCTACCCGTAAACGAGATAGTTTATGGCGACAATATAAGCTATCTCTCACTTGAGTCCGATACAAAGCCGCTCGGAACGCTTGTGTTAAAATACAGCGTTTGCTCAAATAAGAGTTTAAGTTATCCTTAGCTAGGGATGCTATTTCCAACCCGGAAAGATTTTATAGCTACACTAAATCGAAAGGCAAAACCAGAGAAAGCATTGGAGATTTGAAACTGGAGGACGGATAAGTAGCCGATACCGACTTGTCTAAGGCGATATCATTCTCCAGATGGGATCCACTTTATGGAAGCTCTTCGATTAATGCTTGAGCCTGGGAGTGGTTCGTAGCGAGTGGAAAGAAGCCACAAGGGTGGTTGCAGGTAAACTTTCGGTAACTATAGTCCTGTGAGTTTGACTAGAATCGTCTCGAAAGTATTAGAAAAAACTGCTGCGCGACAAAATCTTTGTCGGCATTCTCTGTTTAGAGTAACTCAACACGGGTTTCTTAAGGGTAGATCCTGCCTGACTAACCTTCTTAGTTTTCTCAATACTGTCACTAAAAGGATGGATGAAGGAAAGCCTGTCGAAGCCACCTACCTGGACTTGAGCAAGGCTTTCAATTTCCTTAATCACCGACTTCTAGAAATTAAGCTAGCAGCAAAAGGCATACATGGTAGTCTACTTGCTTGGATAATGGACTTCCTTACAGGTAGGACATTCAGAGTTCGGGTAGGATCTACGCTGTCGAACCAAACCGATGTGATCAGCGGGGTACCACAAAAGTCGGTACTCAGTCCTCTTCTATTCCTTATTTTCATTGATGACTTGTCGTCTGCATTAGAATGCCCATGCTTTATTTTCGCGGATGATGTGAAATTCATCGGATCAACGAATGAAGATACCCTGATGCACGAATGGGTTATAAACTGGTCATACCAGTGGGATCTCCCACTGGAACTTAATAAGAGCCAACTCTTGTCAGCACTGGTTGATAAGATTTCAGTCGAGGTATCAGGAACGTCTCTCAGTGTTAACGCCACACAGCGTGTTAAGGATTTGGTAGTACTAGTTAGGACTGACTTCAAATGGGAGGACCAATGGGCCGCTGCAGCTCAACTTGCCCACAATGTGCTCTTTCGGCTGTGATCTGCGTTATTCAGCAGAAGACAAGGTGTATTGCTGCCCTTTACAAGGCATTAGTTTGGCCGCATTTAAAATGTTGTGTCCAGGCGTGGTTCCCTTACTGCAAGAAGGACATCGTTCGACTCGGAAGGTCTACAGCGTCTCGCAACTCGCATGATTGAGGGTCAGCGGGGGAAACCTTACGCTGCACGCCTGAAGTCTCTAGATCTTTTCTCACTTAAGCGCCGTCGTTTTACAGGCAACTTAATTGAAATCTTAGAGATCTTGAAGAGAGTTAGTGGCGTTATCATGAACGGCTTCTGTGCCTCAGCCCTTAACGTTCGAATGGGCCAACTTCGGTACACAAAATGTAAAGGTTTATGATAGGATAAATTAGAAAGATCACTTCCGTATGCCGGGAGTATCGGATTCGGTACACGTTCTGCTCTCGTTTAATACGCGTTTGAGACGGCTGAGCCATGCTACGCGCCAGTTGTCAACAAACTTCGTAAGTGAGGTGAAGCTTGTAAAATAATTCATGCATTTGAGAGTTAAGGCCCGAGCTTGGCACCCGCGGAAATTCACATAAACTTGCTGAGGAGCGATGCAGACTATGCTCCCTGAAAAACGTTTTCAGCCTCAGGGTGGTAAACTTCTGGAACCGGCTTCTAGAAGAACTCATATCCTGCAGTTCGGTCGTGAGTTTTAAGAAAGTCTTGGACCGCATCAGGGGTAAGCTTTTTCCTGAATTCTCCCACTAATTGCTATGCAAGATTAGGTAATTCACAATTTTTGCGTTGTCTGATAAATAAAGTGAATGTTAGAATTCTTTTTTTAAATTACACAACTCATCTTTAGTTGACCTCTCATCGTACTGTTGGAGAGAAATTTATTTTTATTTTTCCAGCATCATTCATATCTAGGTGCTTCCTAAATACAACCCGGATAATCTCTTGGCGTCGCGATCGTCAAGGATATCCAAATCGCAATTAGAGCAAACGCTTTAGCGGTGGTGGTTGCTTCACTACAGCTTTCCACCGAAGGAAATTCCGGACGCTCGATTGGCTCGTTAGCCACTTACTGCCCTGTGCAACTGCCGTTATTTTAAGCTTTTACGCTTTTTTACTGCAATAAACCATTGTTCCATTGTTCCAACTGAACTGAACTTATCTGAATAATGTGTTAACCTTTAGGAGGAAATGAGAATGAGAATGAGAATGGCATATCCTATTTCCAATCAATGTCCAATAAAATATAAAAAGCAACAACACAAAAAATGTATTTGTATTGTTCACCGAAAGAAATTCTGGACGCTCGATTGGCTCGTTAGACACATACTGTCCTGTGCAAACTGAACTGAACTGAACTGAAATATTATTGAATTGTTTCCTGAATCGATTGTCTCACACCAAGCTGGTGAAGAGAACACCTACCTTACTTTCAAGAACAAGCACTGTATACTCAATATCGAAGCGCCAGTTGCTCAACAGCATACCGTTGAAGGTATTCTGAGCTTGTGATTACCTTTTAGTCAACTTCAGCCTTGTACAACAAGAACTGAAACTGAAACTCGAAAATTGACTCGACCTTGAATTTCGGCGCGTGTTTCCTGTTCAGTGTTTTCTTAGTCGTACCTGATATCTTCCAAACAATGAGTAACGTGGGTGATCCTAAATAACAAAAAATGGATTATAAACAGTAAGAATGACTTTCATTCTGTTCTGCGTGTTCATTTATGCACTGTTCAATATATCAAGTACTTTATTACGGTCAAGAATGCAAAAAGCTTAAAAATCCACAGACCTACGTATAAAGTTGGTCGAATAAGAGATTTGCACATATATGCTCAAGTTATCAATGCTATGTACACATAAGTTTGAGAAATGCTAATGAAATCTAACTGTCATGGTGCTTTGCCAGTGTTAATGTGTGGCCTCGAGTACCCACGTTACACGAGATCATAAATACCATTTTGAAGGTTTCACCCAGATCCCTTAGTAGACGCCTTTTCAATGATAACAGACCGATACTCGTCATACTTTCATAATACGACCTATCCCGTGGCTAGACTTTAGACCCTTTGAAACTTGGCAATATCCTTTCCAAGTCAAGCTAGAAGACTAGCCTGAGGGAGAAGGCAACATCATCACCGTTGACTACACCTGGCCCATCACATCTGACCAAACAGTATATACTTCTAATTGTATCCGAAGTATGATCCGATGCGAAGAACCAAGTTTCAGTCGTAATTTATGCACTGGAATGCCTAGTTCAGATTACTTGTTACGGGTACTACATGAATCACCGTATATCACTGTGCCACTGGTATCTCTTGCTAATGCACGAATGTGCAATTGTGCAGTGCTTCTGTAATGCAGGGGTCATCCCGTGCTAAATTGATTTGCCCTGGACCGCCTGGCACTTGAAGCTTCACGGTATGGCATGTGCTTTGCGCCTAACAAGTGTAAAACACTTACCCAGGGTTGGAGCGGCTCTCTTCCAAACCTAACTGTGTGCGATGTCAATCTTGAATTGGTCGACAGCCTTGTGTACCTTTTTAGTTTTATCTCTGCTGGCGGTCGTGTACAAGATGAGATCTCACATCGTGTTCGCAAAGCGGGTGTAGTGTTTGCTAACTTCCGCCATTTGAGGCGTCGACGCGATGTTTCACTCTATACTAAAGGCCGAGTGTACATCGCAGTGGTGTGTGCTACACTACCTTATGGCTGCGAAACCTCGTCTTTCCGTCGGCTTTCTGTTTTTTACCCCCGTTGCTTGCTTAGGACTGATCGCATGCGGTGGCAGCTTCGCGTTACAAATATGTATTTATGTATGTATGTATAAAAGCACAAGCCTGATCCAGGCAAAGTGCCGTACAGTCAGAGACTGCACGTGGGCTAAGATACTGTCAAATATAGATGTTTGCAAGTGGGTGTATGGACCAAGTGGCCACGGACCGAGAGAAATGCTGATGCTTTCTCTTTTGCGATGGTTGGGATGTTTTAAGAATGCCTGCTCACCGTTCACCGTACCGCGCCTTTTTCGCAGAGCCTGGCAGAAGCTGGGAGGAACGATCTGGTGGCCAGTCCATGACGTGGCGCGTTAGGATAAAGAAACTCACCGTAGCGTTAGGCTCAGTTAGGCGCATTCGTTTGCTTGGGTGAGGTCCAACAGCTCCACCTAATTGTTGCCTGGAAACCTTACGAGATATGGCTGCAAACCGAAATCAGTGGCGGTTGGTATATTATTATTAATAATTTGATGATCAGAAAAACTAACAAAACAAAGCACAAAATCGCATGCAGTGAAACTATAGATACTCATTTGGTTTTGAAGATTCCGCTTGCCTGCTTTCTATTTTTTACGCGCTTGCTTATCTGCTTTTCCTGCTTCATATTGCTTAGCACTTTGTCTGGCTTCCAACTTGTGCTTAGTGATGATGATTACATTTATTTGCTAAGGGTACTGGACAGAATGCAGAAACACGCTGGAGTCTCACTGCCATTCTCCCTTATATTTGTCTAGTTTTGGGAAACCTAACCTTATCTCATCCCGCGCGCAGTTATCAACTGTGCGGCAATTCACCTGGACTCAGGATTGTAATTTCATACATCATAAATAACCGCTATTGAATTCTTGAATCTTGTGCTTCTAGATCAAATGCTAAATCGCTTTCTCCGTTTTAACATTCATTACGTTGTTTGCCTGGGCTTCGTGTACACTAGATGCGACATGTGCATGGATGTGCAATCGTGCAGCATTTCTGTGCTGTGCGGCTAAGACCGTGCTAAATTGATTGGCCAACCGTAGTACGCTGCATGCTGAAACACGCTGGATCCTCACTACCCCCTCATATCTGCCTAGGCCTGGGCAACCTGACAGTATTTTAGCCCACGTGCAGTCTCTGACTTTGTGGCACTTTGCCTTGATCAGGCTTGTGCTTTCATACCATATTCATATAGATACGACATTAAACACTCCCACGAATCCCACAACACAAGAGAACGCCAATTGGTCAAACGCGTTTAAGATGCAGATGACAAAGAACAAAACATCAAAATATCACATTTTTATGTAATCAACCCTAATCTCAACGCGTCTGTACCGGTTGTCACTTTGATAGAGTTTCTAAACCGATTCCTTGCCAACTAGTTTACTTCAAGCTCTCACCAAATTGGGCTTCTTTCACCGACTTTGACAAGTTGCATATACTCGATAACGGCTAACGTTGTCCATTTTCCCGAGGATGCTGTTCCTGAAACCGCTCTTATGCAATTCTTCGAATACCGAATCATTGCGGGTTAACGATAGCCATCATCCGTCGCTTGTGCGCGTTTGCTGTTGTGTTTTGCCAGCTTTCTTCATATCACCCGAAAGCTCGTGATTATTACTCGTCGCTAATGCACTTCACGATATGAATCATCGGTGGCTTTACTGACAACACCAACCCTGAGATTAGAGGACCACCACCACTCCATTCTGGCATTCAAACTCCAGCGTTTTCTTTGATGCTAATCTGTCGCGCTTTTAAACAGCTGTTTTGGCGGTAAGGACCGGATCTCGTTAGGCAATGTTTCTATTGTACACAACGCAAGTGGATAGTATGCCTTCATTACTAAGCTAACCCCCATAGTCCTCAGCAGCTTAGATTCATGTCTGTAGGCCATTGCCTCACATTCTAGTCTGAAGAAACGTAGGAAGTCGTGACCATGTAGAGTAAGGAGGATGCGGCCGGTCATGAGCAAGTTGAACAGCTGATGCTGAGAGTTTTAATGAAGCCCAAAAATGCTTTGTGTATGGCATGAATTTTCTGGGTGACACCACATAATCCAACTACTTGAATTGCCTAAAACAAAAAGCCAGCAGCACAAAAGTAAAGTAGTCGCTACCGCCCTCGACTAATTCTCTCGCATCAAACTAACTTTCCTTTGTAGTCGTAACAGAATTGCACGAACTATTCTCAAAATTTTTGATGGACGAGAAGGGACCTGACCATTGGGGTGAATCCCTGATAATACCAGTCCATAAAAAAGCAGCACGGAACGAATGTTGCGACTATCGCGGAATTTCGTTTATCCAAGTGGTAGCTAAGATAGTGGTCGTCATCGTTCTTCACAGACTTGCTCCGATTCGGGCGGACACTTCTCGCGAAGAGCAAGCTTTTTTCGGCCAGGTCGCAGATGTGTAGATCAGATCTTCGTTCTGCGTCAGTTGCGAGAACTCTGACACCTGTATTGGCGACCAACCATAGCGGTGCTTCTGGATATTAGAGCCGCCTTTGATTCAGCTGACAGATCCGCCCTATGGGATTGCTTACTTCGCAATGGAATCCCATCGAAGAACGTCGCTATCCTAAATTACTTATATGCTCACACAATAAGGAGGGTAAGGGCATACGATAGCATTTCAATGCCATTCAACACTACTACAGGTGTAAGACAAGGCTGTCTAATCTCCCCGTTATTGATCAGCTTTTTCATCGAGGACGTCCTCCGGTGTGCTCTTAGTAGATTCTCTACAGGTGGCGTCGATTTAGTTTTATGGACGTGGATTATGTAGAGTATATAGCCTCACTGTGCGAAGACCCAATACTTATCCAACAAGCCTTGGATATGAATGCAGTGGAGACATCTAAGTATAGGCTATTTTTCACCTAGCAAGTTTTGAGTACTCCTTTAGGACTGGCCAGGAGAACTGCCAAATTTTGCTACAAATGATCTTGTTCTCGATCATGTAGAGCAGTTCAACTACCTAGGGAGTTTGATTGAATGGGATAGAGAAGTAAATCAGGTCCAGAATGGCTAAGACCAGACTGGCATCTGGAAAAGACGTGATTTATGCTTGAGTTTGAAGGAAAGAATATATTCCACCTCGGTAAAGGCAGTATTGCTTTACAAAGTGAATGTTGGACAGTTCGCACAGAAGACGTTACGAGGTTGGAGATCTTCGACCGACGTTTTTTGCGAAGGATTGCTCACGTTCGGTGGCAACATCACGTTTTCAACTCTAAAGTCAGGCGCCGCAACGTCACTAGACTTCAGACAGCCATTAACTGACGTCATCTCCGCCTGTTGGGGCACGTCCTTCGCATGAAACCCGAACGGTTACGACATCGAGCGCCCTATGCGTCAGCTGATGCAGACAGGAAAACAGTGGCTGGTGGTCAGCCGATAACTTGAATGAGTGGCTTGAAAAGGCTCACTTCTGGTTTAGCCAAGGCTGGACGGGCGCGCTTGCCTGGATGGGGTGCAAGAGAATGACAGAGTACTTGGCTCGACACATTGACAACGATGGCAATGAATCACCATAAATGGAAAGAGTGCATCATCTCTATTTGCCCCTGGCATTATTTTCTGCTCGCTCATAAACTATAATGAAAAATTAAAAAAAATAATAAAAAACTTCGTATGTAAATGCACACAAAACACTGATTATGCTAGTTTATACTAGTATACTGGGAATCAGCAGTTTTGAGGGCTGATGTTCAAGCATAACGAATATCACATGTTTCTCCTCAAAGCTAGTTGACACGCGTTCTTTTGCCTTATCAGAACCCCTGATTCTCGCCAAACAACTACTTCGGTTAGTGACAGCGAGCCAAGCATGGTTACACCACAGAAATCCGCACACTATCCCGACCCGGTAAGTACAGTTTTGTTGAAACCAATTTCAATTTATTTTGTTCCTATTTACACTCATTCGGGTTTTTTGTTTTCTCAAGCTTTCAATTCAGGAGGATGATATGGATTCCGCTCCCACCTTCAAACACGGTGATGAGCATGAGTTTGAACTAGCGATCGACGCTGTAGCCATGGCCGGGGATAATTCGTCATCGGTTCCTCTCCAATATCCACATAATTCAACGACATCTTCGGGAGAAATGTTTGAGTTACAAAGCACTGATGAGAGGTTTGTATTTTTTATATTTTATTCACCATTTTACAATTATTTCTGAACCAACTCAACTATCCATTTTCTATCACGCAGCAAGCTGGTTCCTTCAAAGCCTTGCCCTCCATCTCGTCCTCCACCAATCCGACCACGCCCTCCATCAAGGGTGCTTGCTGCATCCGATATCCACGCCCTCCTTGACTCTTTCCCAAACACGGCGAACAAAGAATCTCCATTCAATGATTTGGAGCCTACCAAATCCGACTTGAATATAGCTGGAATGGCTTCCACGGGCGAGGAAACTGAGTACATTCAATCGTTGAAAGTAAGACATTTGATAGAAATTTTATCTAATCGCAATGCTTTTGTTCGTTTTCATATGCAGAATTGCATACCAGTTTTGTTCTGCAAAAATGCACACCTGTGCCAAGTTTTTGTTGAATTTATTCAGATGTGCACAACGAAAAGCGTGCAATTTGAACACTGGTGTTAAACGTTTTCATTGGATGTAATGTTGTTCTCTTCTTCTTATCTTCACTGTTCTTTTTGTTTCAGGAATATGGTGGGGAATCCGATGCGTCAGTATCGTTAGAATGTTCTGTCCGATCCCGTAACGGTGTAAATTCCTCGGTGTCGTGCACTAACGAAGTAGTTCATCCATCCGAAACCTCAATGAAACATTTGGAGTCAGCTGAAACGCGCACCAGGTCGACGACGTTATGCGAATGGTTCACGAAAGTCAAGAGCTCGCCGGGCTTCAGATCAAAAGCGGTGGGTTGTTCCATTTCCTAGATCACTTCAACCGTAATTTCTCGTTTCATACGATGGTGATGTTTTCTCCCCGTTTCTGCCTATCTATCCATCAAACCACTATCTATCTATCTATCTATCTATCTATCTATCTATCTATCTATCTATCTATCTATCTATCTATCTATCTATCTATCTATCTATCTATCTATCTGCCTGTCTATATATCTATCTATTTATCTAATTTCTATGTATTAATCTATTTACTTACGATTTCATAATTTGATGGATTTGATGAAAGCAGCACGGTTCATTGATGTATGTAACCTTAACACTGCAGTGCTTGGAACGATAAAAGAAAAAAGATGTTGATATGCAGAAAGTTTCTCAGGTCATTTTATGCTAATTGTTCTTTGACTGAAACCAGAGTGCACAAACACATTATCATTTCTCTTGTCGGTCAAGTAATGCCCCTACGGCATCGAACTCGCTATGCTAACACAAACAAATTTAGTCCTGTTTTGGGGGAAACTTACCCATCTTGCTGTTAAATGTTTTCATTGAGTTCCATGCAGATGCTAGAGAATGATAATGGTAGAGATAGGATTGGAATACATCAATTGGTATTGCACCATTTGTTGTGCGCTGAGACTGGGGCGTCGCGCTCAGAATCGACCTCAACGTGGTGTGATGTTTCGTGTACCTCCATGACCCATTGTGCTAAATTGGATGGTGTCTTTTGTTGCCGACAGAGCTACTCATACCAGGGAGGATGATGGATAGAGGTCAGACAAACTCAGTCTCAACTCACTGCCTTGTGGTTCAGGCTTTTTAGCCAAAGGCCCCTAAGCCAACTCCCTTCTTCGGCCTGATGTGTGATGTGATGTGAAAGCACAAGTCTGATCCAGGCAAAGTGCCGCACAGTCAGAGACCGCACGTGGGCTGAGATACTGTCAGGTTGCCCAGGCCTAGACAGATATAAAAAATAAATAGAAAGAAAATAGAAATGGTAGTGAGACTACAGCGTATTTCAGCATGTAGCTCACTACCGGTGGCCAATCAATTTAGCACGATGTTAGCCGCACAGCACAGACACACTGCACAATTGCACATCCGTGCCTGGGTAACCGGGTAGTATCACGCCCACAAGCAATTATGAAAATGACAGATCCCGTGCTCCCACGCCCTCTGCTCTCACGCTCTCTGCTCAAAATGTTTTCAATGATCTCACACTGCATGCAAACTTTTTAATAACTGTTTTCTGTTTTGTGGTTCTTTGGGTATCCCTGACAGAAGTGCAGCTTGTTCATCGAGGTTTCCAAATTTAGCCACTTCGAAAATTTTGCCTGCTTACCTGACATTGTCTCAGCCCACGTACTGTCCCTAACTGTGCTTTCATACATACATACATCTCTCTCTCTCTCGATTAGCATCATCACCATTATTATCCCCGTTATACGATGCCACTTCAAAATGTCCAAACTGTTAATGTTTCATTGGTTTCATTGGTAAAACTCGCGCTCTACATATTATTTCGTGCGACAGATTTCGTTTGCTAACTGTTTACAATCTCATTTTTTGTAGATCGACCCTGGGCTTGAAAGTATTCCTATCAATGTTCGCAGTGTTCCTCTTGGCTTGCCTATATTTCTTTTCTTCGTTTGCATTGGGAATTTTTATCGGCGTTGCAGGAACTGTGGTTATTCTCCGAATCAAAACGTTCTTGTGTTCTGAAAGTTCCCATTTACCCAAATGCCACATTTCCGGATTACCATTAGGTGAACTATGCTGTTCCATGCACTGTCATCCAAATTCGCAAGATACTCGTCGACAATACTGGCCCGTTTACGCCCCGGCACTTCCACCGTTACGCGCCGGATTTCCACTGCTTCGTGACCTGCAAACCTTTTCCGTTCCCCATATGCACGATGAAGATCCAAGTTCGTCAACTTCGACCGGTCCATTAGGATCTAGCCTAGGATTCAAGTTGGACAAAAATGAACATCCCGTATATACGGGCTGGATGAATGAAGTGAGTTTCAATCTGCAATGCTGATTGTGTGTGTGTGAAAGCACAAGCCTGATCCAGGCAAAGTGCCGCACAGTCAGAGACTACGTGGGCTAAGATGCTGTCAGGTTGCCCAGGCCTAGACAGACATGAGAGGAGAAATAGAAATGGTAGTGAGACTCCAGCGCGTTTCACCATGCAGCTCACTACTGGTGGCCAATCAATTTAACACGATGTTAGCCGCGCAGCACAGAAATGCTGCACAATTACACATCTTGTTTGAAATACGTGGTTTTCGAAGTTCTAATCAATGTACACTCTTTACGTGATAAGTGTCACAGGGCATTATTCCCAGGTATCTGTCTGTAATCATGTCCCCTTATTTCTATCATCGCTCTCCTCGTATCCTGCACGTATCAATCCGAAATATCTTAAAATGTGTAATGGTCCTCTACTTGTATCCGTATATGCAATCGTGCTGTACTTGAGTGCTGTGCATCCAACACCGTGCTAAATTGATTTGCTACCGGTAGTGTGCTTCACATGTGGAAACACGCTGGATTCTTACTACCACTTTCCCTTATATCTGTCTAGGCCTGGGAAACCTGACACTAGCGTAGCCCACGTTGAGCCTTTAACTGTGTGGCATTTTGCATAGATCCAGGCTTGTGATTACTTATGTGTACATGGATGCGTAATTGTGCAATGCTTATATCCTCTGTAGATGGCACTACTATATTGATTGCTGTCAGTATGGAGTTGCATACACAAACATACTGCAGCATTGCTATCAGGACTCTTGTTATCTTTCTCTGCGGGGTTGGACAGTCTGAGCGTAACTTAGCTCACGTGTCACCAACCTATCACGCTATCCTTGATCAATCGTGTAGTATTTCTGTCCTGTGCTCCTAAATTGATTGGCCACCGGTAGTGAGCTGCACGCTGGAGTCTCACTACCATTTTTATTTCTTTTGTCATATCTCTCTAGGCCTGGACAACCGGACAGTATCTCAACCCACGTGCAGTCTCTGACTGTGCGGCACTTTGCCTGGATCAGACTTGTGCTTTCACATCACACATGCTTGATTAATTGTTTGTGATTCCATACTGGTCTTTGATCGTTTTGTTCTTGGCTTGCCAGTTTAAATTTTTCACACTTATCTTTATTCACCATCTCTTGTTTTCAGTCTATTGACTCTGTCTCGTCATTGATTAACAATGCTCTCACTCAAGTGGCCCTGTTTACGATTCTCAAGTGATGTGCTTCGCACATTCCGATAGCATTGTCGTCTGCTTGCACTAAACACGTGAAAGCCAAATTTCACATTGTTAATTTCGCGATCTAATAATAACAACTGGTTTGTGAATGCTTTGATATTTCGTAAAACTTCGTAACGAATTCACTCACATTTTGATCATCTCAACGACTGAACGTTCTCTCCCAAACACCCATCAATTTTGACCATGCGACAGCAAGGAAGCTGCCATGCTGATGTCGCTCTACCCGTTCACGAAAATTGTTTGAATGCATGTTCCATTCGAGGTGTAGGCACCTCTTCCCAGTTTGTTTGTGCTTACTCTTCTATAAAAGCCGTAGCTATTTAACCCCCACCCTTCCCCATCTTTTAGGATTTAAGTTTTTCATGGTTGTGTGGCAGTTAAGCATTCGGTACGCGCTACCGGTGTAATGCTGTCTGTGATGGCGATGATGCGACAGCATCAGGTTTCGGGCGCGTATTTGGTTTTCCAATTGTTAGAAGATGGATTTTTTGTTTAGAATAGTTTTAGGAGTAGCGTTTTAAAAAGCCTCTAAAGTTGCAGTTGAACTATTTCTGGCACTATGGCCTAAAGGTTTGAGCTATTAATTTTTCAGTAGATCAGCGCTCTTACTTGCGAACTTTGATTATTTTCTATCCTTTTCGTTCCACATAAATGTTTTGCTAGCTAGTGTTGCTTTCGCAATTGCATTTAAGGTGAAGTGCTTGCGGGTTGCTCGGCTTCTGTTAGAAGGAATTAAGCGCTGTCTGTTTAATTTAAGTTCATTTGCCCTCAATTTAGCTGATATCATCAACCATATTCCTATGTAAAGATACAACTTCTCAACTTGGTTTCCTAATATCTGTTTCTCCTGTTGTTGATGCAATCTGTGGTATCTATGTATGAAATCACAAGCCTGATCCAGGCCAAGTGCCCCACAATTATAGGCTGCATGTGGGCTAAGATATTGTCAGGTTACCAAGGCCTAGACAGAAATAAAAATAGAAATGGCAGCGAGACTCTAGCGTGTTTCCGCATGCAGCTTACTAGCGGTGTCAGACGCACAGAGATATTGCACATCTATGCTGTGGTATTCACCTTTTATATTGAACCTTTATTCTATTTATACATTCATATAACTTTAGTATTTTATCCTAATTATCTTATCACTTTGTTTTTCACTGAAGTTTGAATACGTTCAGCTCATGTTGGCAATAACAATACCTTAATACGAATAATTACCACATGGCTTTTCAGACGAGCTCGTATGACCCCGAGACCCATCATGTAAACCGCACGAATTCGGTATACGTCACGTTGGAGGGGACGCAGTTACGTCTGCAACGTCCGAAGCGCAACATTGCTCGGCGCTCCATGTGGAACGAAGAGCTACCCTCGATGGCTTCCATTCGGTTCCAAACGCAACGTGCTTTCGATTTGACCCACGCGCAAGTCGTTCTATTGCCGGCCGGTTTGGTTTGCAAGCGTCTTTGGAGTAAAAAATATCCGATTTCAATTACTTTCACAGCACAAACGGGTGATAAGGTAAGCGTTCAGCGGTAAAGTGCATCATCATCTTTATCATGATCACAAAGTATAGGCCCTTGAGCCAGAACAAAAGTGTCAAATTAAGCAGAACTCGCAGATAGGCAAAGGCATGACGAGAGAACAGGCAAGCGAACCATGCATATTGTATGGCCAATGGTTACCTCCGACGTGCACAAGCTCATCCTCTATCATTGTTGTTTGCTATACTCTGGGGCTCCACTTTTCTATATCTGAAGATTATCCCGATATTTACCACCGTTCATTGCATTTTTATCAGTTATAACTACTTAACCTGCTTCCGCCAAACTTGGTCCTGTCCCGTGTCCGAGAGCAAGCGATTTAATCGCCTTTTTCTCTATACGTCATTGGTATCACTGACAGTAGGGGAGCGAAAAGTTCCTGCTCAGAGTCTTTATCGACGGTCGATCACACTTGATTACCACCAGGGGTTGTAAATTCATGTCATACACTAAGGCGCGTGCGGAAACACTCTGAAGTCTGACTGCCGTTTTCCCTTCTCATGTCTGTCTGTCTCGGCAATCTAGCAATAGGAGAAAGAAAGAAGGGAAGAAAAGGAGACACAATTAGTTTTTTCGTCTATTGACACACGTCATTTTTCATTTCTTGTTGCGCTCTTTCCATTGCCATCGTCGCCAATGTGCCGAACCATACACGATCTCCTTCTCTTGCACCTCTGTCCACTGGTAGCTGTACCAGAAGTATGCTTTTTCAAGCCACTCTTCTATTTCTATTTCGTTTCTCATATCTGTCTACGCCTGAGCAATCTGACAGTATCTTAGCCCACCTGCAGTCTCTCACTGTACGGCACTTTGCCTGGATCAGACTTGTGCTTTCATACCATACCATACTCTTCCATCTTACTGACGGACTATTAACCGCATGTTCCCATTGTATGCTAGCTGATGCATAGAGCATAGATGGTTTCATGCGCAAAACGAGTCCCAACCCAGAGAAATGGCGTCGCCTAATGGCTGTCTCATGGCTAGTTTCGTTGCTTTCTACGACGCGGCGTCTGACCTCATAGTTGCAAACAATAGCAATCCTTCGCAAACAACGAGCTTCAACATCCTAACATGTTTTGCACGAACGGTCCATCGTTCACTCCCATAAAGCAGTACTGCCATAACTCACGTGGAATCGAGCTTAAGCTTAAATTGCGTATATTCCAAAGGCACTTAATTCTGAACCCAGCAATTCTGGACGCGATTTTTACCAGCGACCAGGAAACTTTCTTGATATTTGAACTGCCCGAGATATGGTCAACATCGAAGTGTGGGATTTCTTACCAGTGCACAATATCGGCATTTACATTTGCTTCTTGTCAAATCCTTCCCATTTTCCTTGTCGGTACAATTTTTTCATGATTGCCTTGCTGTTAGGTATCGATACTTTATCGAAGCTGTTTTTGGTGATGCCCTCGCAGTGCATGTTGGAGGAATGCCATTGCGACGGGCAATACGAACATATGACTGTCATACCCTGCACCTGCTTTTCGCACACGCTTTGAGATCTGGTTCGCAGCACAACCAATCTTCTTTCTTTTGTGCGACCATCTCCTACTGGAGGATGAGTCCGCTTCAATGAAGGGTCTTGGGAATTTAGGTACAAAGCGGCGTTCCCAGTACCACTTGGCGTTTGTTTGTTTGTGGTGTGCACCAACTGACCGTCTACCAGACTCTGTTCCAGATTTTCCTCAGGGTTTTCTCCTGAAGCCTTTCCCGCGATCGGGTATCCCGCAAGGCAGCGGAGGTTTAAAACCAGGGTTTTCCTTCCGTTAGATGAAATGCCCTCCCAGGCTAAGGAGCTTTATCTGCCCGAAGCAAACTGGTTTTCATGGGGCCAGTCACTCGCCCTCGCTCCTTCTCCTGTTGTTAGACGCAGTTTCGCCAGGCTCGGGGAGCCACTCGTGCAGGCCATAAACTGGACTTGGTTGTCAGAGGCTATTTGAGACGCGCGCATCAATCACAGAAATACAAATGCCCAGACTCTACCCTAAACTACAGGGCATTGGGTTGTGAGCAAGTTGATCTGTTTGCTATACATCGACTTTTTGGTTATATGTATTATGTATGAAAGCACAAGCCTGATCCAGGCAAAGTGCCGTACAGTCAGAGACTGCACGTTGGCTAAGATACTGTCAGGTTGCCCGGGCCTAGACAGATATGAGAAAGAAAATAGAAATGGTAGTGAGGCTTCAGCCTGTTTCAGCATGCAGCTCACCACTGCTTACACCCAATGGACACCAACCATGCACAAATCATCGTAACCCGTCTTAGTCCAATCTTCGTGCGACCGGGTCCAGTCTCAGCGTGACATTTCGACACATCTGCGTGCTCTTCATGTGTTTTAATGTTAGTTAATCAGCAGTTACATGCTTTGTCTCCGCGCTACGTGCTCTTCTGTATAAACTCACAAAGGGACCAAACTTTACTCCGTATACAGAACATGAGCTATTGTGGAGGCGCGAAGTGCATTAGCCGTGAGTGCGCTAATCGCGAGCTTTCAAATGATATGCAGAACACGGACCCTCCGACACAACACACGAACAAGAAACGCCGAAAAGCTCGACGACGACAATGGCGAACTCGTAAGAGTTCGGGTTTCGGGTTGATTGCGTTCGAACAGGTTCGAGCGACCACACTTTTGGAAGTATGAGAAGATAGACAACGTCAGTCGCAATCGAACGATATGTAATTCGTCAACGCTGGTCAAATGAGCCCTGCGTGGCGAGGGGTTCAAGTATATCGGTTAGCACGAAATCGACTGACAAATCAGATCGAAGTGACAAGCGGGACAGACATGTTGAGGATCAGTGTTGTTTCGTTATTTATCTTGTGCGTAATAAACGCCTTTGACTCATCGGCTTCGTGGGTGAGAACGCAATCAGCGTTGGACTGTTTGACCTCAGAGATGAATCGAGACACAATCGATATGCTTGGGTGCAAAGCGGGGGGGGGTCGGGTAAGTTGGTTATTGTTCGCCACCTGCCACTTGTTGACCTGAAATAACCTGCGCAATCATTTCCGGTCTCTCTTTACCCCATCCGCTACACTATCGCCTCGGTCTTCATTTAATCCAAGTCTTTCCGGCGAAGATAAACACTACCAATTCCGTACCTGCTTTGTTTCGCTGTTGGACTTTCTTGCATTTTAAAACGCAGGGCGCGATTGTTACTGTTTTTTGTTGAGACCCCATACGGAGCATGTGAACATCTCATTGATTGTCTGAAACTTTCGCTAACCTGGATTAACGACATTTTTATCGATTGTAAGTAACGGCCTGAGTAAATAGGGGTTCACATGATCACGACACTCGAGTTGCTTCGTGAGTCGCATGATAGTTTGTTAATACTGAATTTTACAATACGAATATGGCATGATGGTATGAAAGCACAAACCTGATCCAGGCAATGTGCCGCACAGTCAGAGACTGCACGTGTGCCCAGGCCTAGACAGATATGACAAACAGAGAATAAGTAAATACGATGGTTGAGATTGTCTGAGGTATTCGATGATTTCCATCTTGACTGAATCACTGATCGTACACAACAGTCAAGATCAGAGCGTTGGTGTGTCCTCAACAGAACGATATTGAATTGCGTCTGTCGTGTGTTGAGCCCTCTTCAGTTATTGGAAGTTCCGAATTTTGTGTTGTGCATGGTATGGTTGACATTCTCATCCTACTAGTTGCGTTGTAGAATGTCACTAAAAGTCGGTGAATATCCCCCACCTACCCAACTCACGTAAAAACGTTGTAACCTCATTATGTACTTTGTAATTGTTACAAACTGACATGTATGTGCATCACTTAGAGCTTTAAAACCAACTTCTGTATCTGCACGAGATTTAATGCGTTCACAAAAGTGAACCTCCTCTCGCCCAGTGTTTTAATATGCTTCCAGATCCCTGTTCAATTCAACTACCTACGACTACACAGGTATGGTTGTGTTCACTTGGCTGCCAACGGTATTAAGGTACACACCAGGGTTGTCATGTTCCAAAGGTTGTCATAGCCGGGGGTGGCAGTGGGGATAAGCTCCCACTGTTTATAAAATTCTCCCATATGGCGCGCGTCTCAAACAGCCTCTGACAACCAAGTCCAGCTTCTGGCCTGCACGAGTGGCTCCCCGAGCCTGGCGAAACTGCTTCTAACAACAGGAGAAGGGGCGAGGGCGAATGACTGGCGCCTGAAAACCAGTTTGCTCCGGGCAGATGTAGCTCGTTAGCCTGGGAGGGCATATCATCTAAGGGAAGGAACACCCAGATTTTCAAACTCCGCTGCCTTGCGGGATACCCGGAAAGGCTTTGGGAGAAAACCCTGAGAAAAAATCTGAAACAGCGTCTGGTAGGCGGTTAGTTGGTGCACACCAGCTCTTTCTGGCAACGCCCTGCTGCCTTGCAGGTCGCACTTGATTGTGCAAAGGCTAGAGAAGCTGACTCGAACAAACGCTAGTTGGTGCTGGGGATGCCACTTTGTACCCAAATTCCCAAGACCCTTCATCCTCCAGGAGGAGATAGTCGCACACAAGTACAAGTACACACCAGGGCACTCTTAGTGCCATAGCTGTTTTCCGTATATGTGTCTAGCCGTGAAACACTTTGCAGTGCGTACGCTTACGTGCATTCATTGACTATGCGGCACTGCCTTGCTCAAGGCTCATACTTTCATACATGCGCCGCTATTTAAACCTCAATTTGTATTCACTATTCCACATTAGCTTCTGTGCCTACATGTGTGCCTTCGTTTCTTCCAATGATTTAAATTTCACGAATCGTTTTACACCAGGAGAGCATTCTAAACTCAACACGAAAAGCTGTTCTACCAAGCTCCACCAGCGCACCAAACATTGAATCACTACAAGCTGGTAACGCTCCCAACAAACACGATTCGCCTTCTCGACAATCTTCTGTGGATGCATCGGCAGCTACTCCCGAGGACAGTTTCTTCATTGTGTCGAAGGAGACTTCGTGTGTTGTGTTATATCTATTCGGGCGCACTTGTCGCGAGAAAGAAGCTTGGTATCGTCGTTTTCGTGCGGCGTCGTTAGGAGTACCTTTCTTTTGGACTCCGCAATTGGTTAGTCTCGTAGTGTACTTCGCCTCTACTGCCATTTTGATTAATCTCATTTTTTCATTGATACCAAAATATTCGATCGCTATCTAACAGAAATGATCACTCACGTAACATTTGTGTTGGAAAATTTCCCTTAACCTCAATCAATCAGCGTCTTCACTTCAACAGATAATCAATTCGATTGTTGTAACGTGTGGATGTTTTTTCTCCCGTTTTCACACATTTCCCCTCAATATTGATACTAACTTGTGTGAAAACACCATTAAAACTCAGTTTGTTCTCACGACGAATTTTAACATTCGAATGGATCAGAGCTCGCCTTCCGTTTGCGCATTAGTCAAGGCGTGTAAGTCCTCTAAGTCCGGCGTTTGAGACACGCCGCCTTATCTACGTGCGTCTTTTCCATTGTATTCTGCACGGTGTACTCAGAAAAAGTATCCGATCCCATTATCCCATCTCCCCCATCCATAAACATACATGAGTGTAACTAAGGCGACGCATTCTTACGTTTCTGAATGTTTTTTTTTAAAATTTTCTTTCTAATGAGTTGATAATTTTTTTTTATCGCAAACTGTCTGGTGAATTGTATGCATCAGATTTGTTTTTCACCGCTGTTTGTTTGTATGTATGTATGTATGTATGCATGTATCGTATATGGTATGAAAGCACAAGCCTGATCCAGACAAAGTGCCGCACAGTCAGAGACTGCATGTGGGCTGAGATACTGTCAGGTTGCCCAGGCCTAGACAGATATGAGAAATAGAGAATAAAGATGGCAGTGAGACTACAGCGTGTTTCAGCATGCACCTCACTACTGGTGGCCAATCAATTTAGCACGATGTTGGCCGCACAGCACAGAAGTACTGTACGATTGCACTTCCGTGCCATACTGTGGCATATGTCTTCCGGTCATTAGTCGTTACTCTTACAAACGTCTTCGCCAGTTATCCGTATTGCTTTTATTTCTCTTTAAAAATGGTGGTGTCACTTATATATATAAGTGATGTCTTGATACTTTGTGTTCGGGATTCGATACCGTTCATTACACTTGGATCTCATCTCTCCTCTTCGTTTGTGATGATCACTTGTTCCGAGAAACCAAACTGCTCTCCGTATCTGCACGCGTTCCCATTAAACACGCGTAGTTTCCCATCCTTGATTCGGAATAAGACAGCTGAGATGTCCGCCTTGCGCGTTGGCTGTCCGTCTTATTCAACAATAACATCGGTGCTATTAGACAATGACTCTCTCTAACGAAATTCGGGTCTGTTTTGCCCGATGCAACTGATTCTTACTTAGAAGAACAGCGATTAGTTTCACGTAGATTGCGATCAGCAAACCATTCTTTTTTCATTGAACGAGATTTGTTTATTAATGTATTGTGGTGCTCACATCCCCATCCCTTGCACACCTTGGTTTTTATTGTTTTGCTTTCTAACGTGATATCGCAACATATGAACATCTGTAGTTAACTTCTCAGGCTTAGAATTTGGCAATCTGCCCTGTCGGGGCAGTGGTTATTAGTTATCCTCTGAAATCATCATTTCTTTTTCCGTTCCGGGAAAGAATACCCAGCCACGAGGCAATCCAGAGAGGAAAATGTTGATGTTCACACACCCTGTAGTGGCTATGCTTTGTTACCCCACCGTGAAAACTCATTAAGCTATTGAAGCTGGCATTGTTACCGCATTCTATTCCTCATACACACTTCCACACACCCCCGTCAGGCTGTTCAAAGCTTTGTCTCATCCTCGACGAGCATCAACCCCAGGTCCGGAGATAGTCGGAGCGACGACGAAGCCCGCTCGGAGCCAGGCGTGGTGACAGCGGATTTGGGCCCCGCGGACGCCAGCGTGGATAGTTCGGAGACGAAACCCGCACTCAACTTGCCAACCCATTTTACCACACCGATCAGCCGCGAGCCAATCTACGTGACGTACGTGCGTTACATGGCCAAATTTATGCCTGCCACATGGTTGATGCGTGGTGCGCAAGCGTTGCAATTGAACGTGAACTATGTTACGTGTGACAACTCACTCGCCTGGCTCAATGCGCTATTGGCTCGAATGTTTTGGGACTTTCTGCGCGAAGCTTATTGGCTAGAACGAGTGAAGGAGAAAATACAGGCAAAGTTGAAAAAGATACATGTGAGTTTGCGATTACCAGTTTACGTGTCAAGTTCAGCCTGAACATGTCCAGGTTGAGCAAAAATGAAATGTGGGGCACAGAGTTCATATAAAACAAACTCGAGACAGCAACATGAAGAACCTTCGACAATTTGATCTAAAGGTGGAATAATTAATTTGTGTCCTGAGATCGCCACACGTGCTTCTTACTTACTGATGAAACAGGTGTTCAAGTGGCTGATCCACTGTATCCAGAATGTGGGACAGGAGGATCAAGTCACTCTTGACACGACGGTTCGAAAAGTCAAACAAGTTCAGAGTTGCAATCCTCTACTCTTATAGCCCGGTCACCAGTTTTGTAGCGCGGTGGGATACGCGATGCAGCTAGGTCATGTCCTTTTGTGACCATGGTACCATGCTTGAGCAGCGACTCCTTGGTTGGCCGATATAGGTGTTCATTCTTATCCTTGGGAGTACCCCTGCTTTGTGAAACTAACCGCAGATCCTTCTGGGGCAGTGCTAAGCGTTGCAGGACTTTTTTGTAGACACAAACACACTGCCGTGAGTATTCCAGTTACCGTAATCCCCACACCCAGGTTATTTTTCTCTTCCGTAACCCATGAAAGTTGCTGAGATCCCAGAGAGTATGTGAATTCGAAGGATTTACATTTTTTGATGGTAGTCGGTTTCGTAAGTACCATTGATATTGAGATATTTTTGTAGAAGTTGGCAATCTTCTATGGTACGTACGCTTGTCCAGACTTTGATGTCATCCGTAAATAAAATGATTTTGCTGCGTATGATATGAAAGCACAAGCCTAATTCAGGCAAAGTGCCGCACTGCAAGAGACTGCGTACACCAGGAAGAGTATTGGCCTCG
>JACCGJ010000311.1:15599-39244 GCA_013407085.1 Atriophallophorus winterbourni | reverse complement strand
CTGATGGGAAAACTTCCGTCTCCCAGATCGAACAAAACAGCCGATGTAGCGGAGATAATAATACGTCGGCACAGGCTTTAATAAGTTCAACGGAAATTCCGTCCTCACCTGGCGATTTACCATTCTGCATTCGTCGTAAAACACTTGATATCTCGTATTCTGATGGTGCCTCGCAGTTGACCGGGTATTCACAGCTATTTATCGGGGAAGTGAATAGTGCATTGATAGATGATGGGCGGTTCAGTAGCTGACTGAAGTGCTCAACCCACCTATCTATCTTTTGATGAAGGTCAAATATCATCTGTCCTGACGAATCTCGAAGGTTCGTACAAAAACCACAGCTTCCAGATGCTCTGCGAATCAGGCGAAACAGTCGTCCAAAGTCTCCTCTACTTGCTGCGGCTTCCATTTCGGATGCGGTTTCCGCCCAATATAGCTGACGATCCTTGCGGGCTGATCGTGTAGCAGCTCTCCTAAGGAGGCGATAATCAGAGCACCATGCATTCGGGCGTCTCTTGCCCGGGCAGAGAGCTCGATGGTGTTCTGAGAAATCCAATCTCGTCGGCGACGAGAGGCCGTGCCTATGGTTTTTAGTGCTGCAGTCTGAGTAGCGGTCTTCAGTCTGGACCACTGTTGTTCGACTGATGCATCACTCCCAGCCAACCGCTCAGCGATATCGTCAATGAGCTCCTTACGTTGGGTCGGGTTTCCTAAGGCTTCCAAGTTTAAGCGCTTCCTAGGAGTTTTCCTTTGGCGGTTTAGCAGGCGAAGTCGGAGCTTTGCGCGAACAAGTGTGTGATCGGTGCTTGCTGCGTTCCCTGTTTCGGCTCCACGATAGGACCTACAGTCGAGCACCGAAGACATCCAACGTGCGCGGATTAGAACATAATCGATCTGGTTCGCCGTTCTACCATCGTTCGAGTACCATGTGACCAAGTGTTTTTTAGGGTGCTGGAATTTAGTGTTACAGACGCATAGGTGATGGTAGGCCGCAAACTCGATCAGTCGATCGCCATTCGCGCAGCGCTGCCCTAGGCCAAATTTTCCCAGGATTCGGTTTGTTGCGGAATCTGCTGATCCTGTACGAGCGTTCCAGTCACCAGCCACAACCAGTACGTCGTTTCCAGCAACTCTATCGACTACGAATTGAAGTTGGTTATACAAATCGTCTTTTGTAGTTTGGTCGGCTGATAGGGTTGGGGCATACACCGAAACGACTGTTATATTCAAAGGGTGACCCCTCAGCCGGACCATCGCAATTCTCGGGGATACAGGCATCCATGACATGAGTGCTTGTTTAGCATGGTCGCTGAGCGCTATCGCTACTCCATGCTGACCAGATCCGTCCTCGGGTCCACTATAAAAAAGCCAATAATTACGATCGACTCCGGGGACCTTGATCGATTTGGATCCGTGTCCGGGAAGGCGGACCTCGGAAAGACAAGCAACATCTACTTGGTAGTCGAATAAAGAGCGCATCGTGATTGCTTGACTACCAACGTCACGCAGTGTCCGTACGTTCCAACATCCCAAATAAAAGACCCTACGGATATTTATGGCCCCAGCTAGCTTACTTTTCACCCTAGCCGCTGGGAGAGCCAAGGGCGCGTCGCGTCTCGGGAACGCCGTAGCAGAGAGCTTAGATATACGTTGAGACATCGTCATGAAGTTTCTTGGGGATAGTGTACAAGTGATGTCCCCAGCACCACTCGGTGTTTGTTCGAGTACACCTCTCTAGCCTTTGCACAGCCAAGTGCAACCTACAAGGCAGCAGGGAGCTGGCAGATAAACGCGCTGTGCGCCGGTTATCTACCTACGGGGGCTTCTCTCCGGATTTTTCCTCGGGGTTTTCTCCCGAAGCCTTTCCCGCAATCGGGTAACCCACAAGGCAATGGGGGTTTGGAGTCAGGGTTTTCCTTCCCCTAGATGGATTGCCAGTAGCTGACGAGCTCCATCTGCCCGGAGCTGACTGGTTTTATGGCGCCAGTCACCCGCCTTCGCCCCTTCTCCTGTCAGTAAGAGCAGTTCCGCCGGGCTTGTGAAAGCCACTCGTGCAGGCCAGGAGGTGGACTTGGTTGTCAGAGGCTATTTGAGACGCACGCCACGTGGGAGCATTTTATAGATAGTAGGCGGCTCATTCCTACTACCACCCCCGGCTGTGACAACCTTTGGAAGGGATGGTTGTGTCATAATATTCGAGGACAAAGCACGTTCAGTTCCTAGGGGACTCCTTTCTGGTAAGTTTAGAAAGTTCCTGCCCAACCATGTATTCCATTTGTTGGCCTCCATCGATGTCGACCATGGATGTACATCACAATCGCATCATTTTTTCACGTTCCACATCTTTTCGGATTATTAAACAGTCCTATTCGCAGGAACAATCTCTCCCGCAGCGCTGGCAACGATAGTCAGAACTCGGTTGTATTGCATCAGTTGCACACAGGCGGCGTGATTTGCGTTCAGCAGCCATGAGCTGTATCTGCTCCTTTTCAGCTTGCAAACGACGCTTTACACAATGCCTCCAATGTGAGCGGCCGAGAGCAAGTTCTTCCCAACTCGCCGGGTCAATGTCAAGAGCTTTCATATATCTTTTGCAAACGTCTTTGTACCGCAAGTGCGGTCTGCCCAATGGTCGACTTCCTAATTGCAACTCACCAAAGAGTAGATCTTTCAGAATACGACCATTTTCCATTCTGTAGACATGAACAAGCCACCGCAAGCGGCGCTGACGTAATAGGGTGAACATGCTCTGTAGACCAGCTTTTGAAAGCACTTCCGCATTAGTCACTCTGTCCACCCACGATATGTTCAAGATACGACGGATGCTTCGTAGATGGAAAGCATTCAGCTTCCGTTCGTGTCTTTCGTGGGTGGTCCAGGTTTCACTGCCGTATAGTAAAGCATTTAGTACGCACGCGCTGTATACCATCATCTTTGTTTTTACAGTTAGCTTGCGGTTACCCCAAACACGAGAGTTTAATCGGGACAAAAGGACAGCTGCTCTGCCAATCCGCTTATTAATCTTCGTGTCAAGCGGGAGGTTATCTGCAGTGATTAAACCAAGGTATGTGAAATGATGTACTGATTCAAGCTGACAGTTTCCAACAATGATGGGAGGCGATACAGTGTCACGTTGTATACGTAAACTTTGATAACTGTCACATGTCTCATCTATTGCACTCTTCTTTTGCAGCTTTGTATACTGGAAGTTTCTAGTTGATTAAAGCATTACAATCAGGCGTTGTCTGCTAACCGTGTGGCTGCTCATTCATTCTGTTCTACAACATACAGTCCCTTGACCAAGGTCTTTGATCTTGCTCGTGATGATTATCAGCCCGAATTCTTTGCATGCCGACGAAAAACAGTCCATTAGCGACTGGAGGTGGCGCTTGGGCGTGGCTATAAAGGCTGCATCGTCGCAAACAGACGACACGATTAGCACATTTCATGCTTGGGTTTGTGCTGAGACGCCGCTCCCTGTGACGGAGTCTCGAATGCCTTCGGTTAATCAATAAAAACTGCGTATAATGGCATACGCTGTTCCCGACACTTTTCTTGAAGTTGTCTCACGGAGAAGATTATGTCAACAGTTGATCTTCCCTTGCGGAAGCCACATTGAGATTCGGAGTAAATTCTATCAGCTAAAACTTGCAGCCGGATCTGTAAGACATTAGCAAACAATTTGCCTACAACATTCACAAGGGAGATTCCTCTGTAATTGTTGCAGTCGCCTCTATCTCCCTTATTCTTAAATAGCGAGATGATTTTTGTGTCTCGCATCTCTTGTGAGACACTCCTCCTGCCAGCACTGAAGAAGCAAATGGTGAAGAGGTTGTAATAATGCTGATCTACAGCATTTGATGAGCTCAAGTGGTCGTCACCAGGGGCCTTCGGTCGCTAAGCGGTCGATTGTCCTATTGAGCTCATCAAGAGTAGAGGGAGTATCTAGATATTCAAACGTTGGCAACAGCTCGACATTTTCAAGTACATGCGATAAAACCGTACTGTCCCTAGAGTATAGAGAGGAGAAGTGCTCTACCCATCTTTTCATCTGCTGAGTTTTCTCGATAATCATGTCACCAGTTACAGACTTAATGGGAGCCGTTTTAAGTTTGTTTGGACCAATGACTCTCTTGATCCCAACATACATACCGTGAAAATTTCCAGTATCCGCAGCTTTTTGGATACTAAGGCTAATTTCTGTCCAATAGTCATTTGTACATCGTCTTGCAGTTTGTTGGACCTTATTTCTAGCTGCTCTTAAAAGTCGTAAGTTTTCATCTGTTGGCATACCTTGAACCTCAACAGTTTACAAACATCAATATTAACAACGCAATGCAAGAAATCCTACGCATGCAAAGGGTGTCAAAAACAGAAAGCTGAAGAGATATCTTCAGCTCGAATAGTCCACGTTTCACAATGAGTATTCATACTGACAGCCACTCCACAACATGCAGTTTATGACTGTGCTCCACTTTGCCTCGACTAGGCTTCATAAATCATACATAGTTCACGCATATTATTGCATTGTTTCCTGAATAGATGACCTCTCACCGTGCTGGTGAAGAGAAACCCTACCTTACTTTCCAGATATCCGGAAACAAGAACGTGTGAAACGTACGAACTGTATACTCAATATCGAAGTGCCGGGTGCTCAACCGCATACCGTCGAAGGAAATCTGGGCGCGTGATTGGCTTTTAGCCACCGTCAGCCCTGTGCAACTTGAACTTGAACTAGATGGCCAACAAAACGCGTGGCATAATTCCAGTAATTGACTGTGTGAAGATTTAATAAATACACCCAGTTTGTTCCTTACGGATTTGAGCTTCCCGTTTAGTATTTACCCGGTGAATCAAGATGGAAGCCAGTATATTATGAGCTATTGAAATGAGACTGACAGCTGCACAATCCACCCTGCGGTTTGTGCAAGCTCACCGCTTTTTATACCGTAAAAAACTATTGATGATTTTCAAAGTAATCCCGCTGCACCTTTTTTAAAATCAAACAAATTACTTATTCTCGCTAAGGGATCGGAACGCGTTACTCAGACCATATGTTGGCGAACCGCGTTTGAAGTTTGCGTAACTAGATCGAAACCGTCATCTTTGAATAACGACGGTAAAAAGACTTTGAATTTCAAGGTCAAAAGCGGACGATTGCTTCAAGTTCAAGTTGCAGTTCAGTTCAGTTCAGTTCAGTTGACACAGGACAGTATGTGGCTAACAAGCCAATCGAGCGTCCATAAATTTTTTTCGGTGAAAAGCTGCAGAGAAGCACCCACTACTGCCAAAACGTATATTCTTTTTGTCTATTTGAAGCCAAGAGATTATCCGGGTTGAACTTAGGAAGCACCGCGTTATAGCCGATGCTGGAAAAAAAAGCAGTTTCTCTTCACTAGCACGATGAGAGGTCAGCTGAAGTAGCATTGTGCACAGGGCTGAAGGTGGCTAAAAGCCAATCACGCGCCCAGATTTCCTTTGACGGTATGCGGTTGAGCAC
This sequence comes from Atriophallophorus winterbourni, assembly GCA_013407085.1. Lineage (NCBI taxonomy): Eukaryota > Metazoa > Platyhelminthes > Trematoda > Plagiorchiida > Microphallidae > Atriophallophorus > Atriophallophorus winterbourni. The sequence continues at coordinate 33,744 of JACCGJ010000311.1, read as the reverse complement.
CCGGCACTTCGATATCGAGTACACAGTTCGTACTTTTCACACGTTCTTTGGCTTCATCTGAGAAAGGTAACGGTAAGGTTTCTCTTCCCAGCACGGTGAGAGTGGTCAGCTTTCTGACACATGCACTAATAAACGTGAAACACCTTGTTGGTGTATGAAATCCCTAGCCTAGTTGAGGTAAAGTGAACACAGTCATAGACTGCATGTGGGCTAATTTACTATCAGGTTGTCCAGGCCTAGACAGATATGATAAAAATGTAAAAATACGTTTTTTTGTTTTTTTAAATTTTTTTATTAGACAATATGCGGAAATATGATAGACCATTTAACGTCTAATTCCATTTTAAAGCTCAACACATTTGGGAGGCTTACTATACAATCTGGGAGCTTGTTCCAGAAGTTGACCACACGGTTGCTGAAAAATTGCTCACGTGCCAGCAACCTGGGCCTACTCTTAAGAAGTTTCATGGAATTACCCCTTGTAGCTGCTTTAGGTGCAAGTTTAAGGATTTCAGTAATATTATCACCTGTAAGACTCTTTAGAATCTTGAAGGCTTCTATTAGGTCACCTCGCAGCCGCCGTCTCTTTAGTGAGAACAAACCGAGGTCCTTGAGTCTAGCCTCATACGTTTTACCTGCCTGACCCTCAACCATCCTAGTCGCAAGGCGCTGGACCCTTTCGAGACATGCTATATCCTTTTTTAAGTACGGTGCCCAGGATTGAACGCAGTACTTCAAGTGAGGCCGCACGACTACTTTGTATAAGGGAATGAAGATTGAAGGTTTTCAGCAAGATAACGCTGAACGAAGTCTGAACAATTCTCTGCGAGCCTTGTTTGCAGCTTCGGCACATTGAGTAGCCCATTTAAAGTCGCCTGTTATAGTAATGCCAAGATCCTTCACTTTCTGAGCAGCCGCTATTCTGATAGTTCCTTCTCCAACTTCTAGTTGGGTTGTCGCTAAATCAGTCGTCAGCAGACAGCTCTTCCCCAGGTTTAGTGGCAAGTCCCAGGTCTTTGTCCACTCGATTACTTTTTCTAAATCAGAGATAAGCGTATCTCTACTGTCGGTTCCTATGATCTTAACATCATCAGCAAACAGGAAGCAGCGTGAACTCAAGCACGCTGCCAGGTCGTTTACAAAAATAAGAAAAAGTAATGGACCAAGCACCGAGCCTTGAGGCACTCCACTGAGAATCAGTGATTCCTGCGAGCACTCCCCTGCACTTCTAACATAGTTAGTGCGATTAGTTAAGAAGCTGTCTAACCATCGATGTAGGTCACCTGTGACGCCACACATACTTAGTTTGTGCAGAAGGTACCTATGGTTCACCAAGTCAAATGCCTTTTGAAAATCAAGATAGCAGACTTCGACTACTCTCCCTTCATCGAGGCGTAATGTCACTTCGTCCAGAAAGCTTAGAAGATTGGTTAGGCAGGACCTTCCTTTCCAGAATCCGTGCTGGGCATCAGATAGTTAGGAATTGGCTACCAAATGTGTACATACTCGGTGCCGAATGATTTTTTCCAAGCACTTGCAAAGAATGCTTGTCAGGCTTACTGGCCTGTAGTTGCGTACATCCGAAATCGGACCCTTTTTGTATATTAGAGTGCGAGCCTGTAGCACTGACTTCTTTTGATGATTATACATGTTGCCTGTCGATAGATTTAGCATGAAAATGTTTTCTATTTAAATTTTTACGGTTTTTACCACGAATTAAACAAAAATTATATATTGACTCGTTTTAAATGTACAGACAAATTTCCTCTAGCTAACCTCCCTTCGGCTTGGTAAAGAGAATCTTTTTTCGTTTTTCCAGTCGCACACCGTCAACAAACACCTGGGGTAATGACCAGAAGACCGTCCTGTATAATACATGAACTTTGCCTTTTAGCCACCTTCAGCCCTGTGCAACTTGAACTTGAACTTGAACTTGAACTTGATCATCGAATAAAACGAAGATACGAAAGAACAAAGACACCAACTTTGGCGGTGGTGGGCGCTCCTTTGATATTTTCTACCGACAGAAATTACGGACGCCAAATTGTCATTACAGCCATTTAAAATCCTATGCCAACTGAACTGAAAATTATTATTAGAAATCCGCGCGTTTCGAATATGACGTGATTTTTATACGTTTTCTGAAATCGATTTTTGACTCTCTACGCAAGTATTATTTATATATTGATCCCCAATAAATGTTTAGAAATTCTCTATTGCAACAGCGTGTACAGTGGGGTCGGTTCTACTATTGCAAGATATCGTTTGTTGATTATAAGACGGATCTTGCATCTGGCAGTATGCAATGTGCTGGCGATGTATTTTACGCTCCCAACGAATGCCATATCTATAGACCATGCTATAATGCTTCAAAAGCAAAGAACACAACGGCCTGCTGCTAAGTGCACTTTTGTTCACTGCGAAAAAGCAGTTCAATCATGCACTTGACAAATACTTGCCGGTTGTTTTCAGTTCAGTTCATTCTGCACAGGACAGTATGTGGCTAACAAGCCAATCGAGCGTCCAGAATTTCTTTCGGTGGAAAACTGCAGAGAAGCACCCACCACTGCCAAAACGTTTATTCTTTTTGCCTGTTTGAAATCTTCGCCGATCGCGAAGAGATTATCCGGGTTGAACTTAGGAAGCACCGCGTTATAGCCGATGCTGTACAGGAAGTTTAGCTGGCCTGGTGGGCACAGGTGTTGAACTTCTGCCGGGTGAGCGAGCGACCGAACTAGAGTATGCCGATGACATCCCACTTCTGGGAGATGACCCTCATATAATGCAACAAGCCCTGGACCGCCTGGCACTTCAATCGTCAATAGTCAATAGTATATTGTGGTAAAAAGCGACAAGCTTAAAAGAAAACCACAGGATGTTGTACACATAGATTCAAAAGTTCAGGGTTAAAATTAAGGTCCGAATGAAGAAAAACGTTGATACCGTGAAGCTTCAAGTTATGGCATGTGCTTTGCGGCTAACAAGTGTAAAACACTTACCCAGGATTGGAGCGGCTCTCTTCCAAACCTAACTGTTCGATGTCAATCTTGAATTGGTCGACAGCTTTATTTACCTTGGCAGTTGTATCTCCGCTGGAGGTTGTGTCGAGGACGAGATCTCACATCGTGTTCGCAAAGCGAGTGCAGCGTTTGCTAACCTTCGCCACCTGTGGCGTCGACGCGATGTTTCACTCCATACTAAAGGCCGAGTGTACAACGCAGTGGTGCGTGCTACACTCCTTTATGGCTGCGAAACCTGGTCTATCCGAGCGGAAGATGTCCGTCGGCTTTCTGTTTTTGATACCCGTTGCCTGCGTAGAATTGCTCGCATTCGTGGCAGCATCGTGTTACAAATATAGATGTCTGCAAGCGGGTGTTAGGACCAGGTGGCCACGGACTGAGAGAAATGCTGATGCTTGCTCGCTTGCGATGGTTGGGACATGTATTAAGAATGCCTACTCACCGTTTACCGTACCGCGCCTTATTCGCAGAGCCTGACAGAAGCTGGGAGAAAAGATCGGGTGGCCAGTCCATGACGTGGCGCGTTGGGATGAAGAAACTCACCGTAGCGCTAGGCTCAGTTGGGCGTATTCGTTTGCCTGGGTGGGGTCCAAAAGCTCCACCTAATAGTTGGCTGGAAACCTTACGCGATATGGCTACAAACCGAAGTCAGTGGCGCCAGTGTATTTTATTATGTGTGTCATAATTTTTTTATTCGGTATTATTTTACATAAAAACACAAAAAAAACAAAAAAACCCAAAAAATCGCATGCAGTGAAACTACAAAAACAAGCTGCTTTTTGTGCATTTGCTTTTGCGTATTCCGCTTGCCTGCTTTCCCTTTTCCACGCGCTTGCTTATCTGCCTTTCCTGCTTCATATTGCTTGGCACTTTGTCTGGCTCCAGACTTGTGCTTCATGATGATGATGATGGCAGGTAACCCACCGTTAAATGAAACTGTTCCTCTGAATGGCAATCATGTCAGTGAAGGGAACGTAATGCGGCTCACGCGTGGCAACCCCCTACACAAAAAGAACAGTTTTGCTTCGTTGCTGCATGTCAAGCTACTCAACAAGCCCCCATATTGGGCGCTTGCAATTCGACTGGCGGTTAAAATTATGGACCATGCCTGAAAACTTACAAAGCCCATCAGTCATAACGGTCTTGGACGAGATATAAAATGGCCCGGAATGAAGATATGTTACCCCAGCGCAGTTTCTTTATCGTGACTTGTTCGTTATTAACGGCAGGTTTATCCAGTGTAAGCCGTATCACATTCTTTTCATTGATGTAGCTCAACCATTCACATGGCCGCCTTTCAAAATAACGGTTTTCATTGCCCACCGAATTCTTCTGGGATGTTGTGGGTCTTCGTTACAAGAATTCTTCACTTAAGGTAGAAGGTATGATAACTCGTGGTCACAGCCTCAAGTTAAACAACTGGAGGACGCTGCGGCTCCCGTCGCTATTCACATTGTCTACTCGGGTTGTCAACTAGTGCATTGCCGCAAGTTTGGCTGTAGAGAACATACTGTGTCGACCATTTTGAGAGAGCATTTCTGCATTTGTTACTTTACAGTTAAGCATTCGGTACGTGCTACCGGTGTAATGCTGTCTGATGATTATGACACAAAAGTACAAATGTACAGTACTTTTGTGCTGTACCGGCAAAACCTTGCTAAATTGATATGCCACCGGTAGTCAACTGCATGCTGTAACACGCTTGAATCTTACTACCATTTCTGTTTTTTTATCTGTCGGCCTGCGCAACCTAACAATATCTTAGTCCACGTGCAGTTTATGACTGGCACTTTTATGAAAGATTACAAAAACTTATTAGACTTGCATCGAGGAGTGACATCGTTGTCTTAGCTGGAGACATGAACGCACGTGTTGGCCGTCTATCTTTAAACGAGCATTTCGTATGTGGAAGGTTTGGCCTCAATTGTCATCGTAATGCCAACGGCGAAAGATTGCTTAGCTTGTGTTCATAGCACAGACTCTACGTTACCAGCACTAACTTCCGCCATTCGAAGCGTCACTGCTCTACCTGGAAGTCTCCATCGGCGGCCTTGTTCACGCAAATTGACCATATTGCTATCAGCTACTCGTGGCGAGGGAGTGTGCAAGATTGCCGTTCATACTGGGGCACCTATTTAGAGTCATATCATGCGTTAGTCTGTGCTAAGCTCTCAATGCGTTTTAGTAAGAAACGTTGAAAGGCAGTTGAATGTTGCTAGGTGTTATATATAACCCGAGTAGAACCCATGTATTAATTACCCAAAATGTTTAACACTGAAAACCTTTATGCTATTAGTCACAAGTGACTAACTAAACCCAACACTACGCGTAGCAAGAACAAAGGCAGGCCGTTTAGACAAAGAGCGTTACCGTCTCTGACCATAAAGCCATTAGGCTGCCGCTCGTGTGTATTTATACACTGAATCATTATGGCCGACAAAATGGACCAATCAGAATCGAGAATCATAAATTATAATGAGTTATAAGTTATAATGAGTTTTTGAGGAAAATAATAATAGGTCCTCAACACCTCCCCTTTTGAAATTCTCAATACCGGGACTGGCGTGGATTGACCTGCAACGGTTTCACGGGTTTTCTTTGTCTGGTTGTCCAGCGACGTGGTTGCAGACTTCGGTCAGTCGGTATTTCAGTCGTGATACATTCACTTGGTGTTGGAAGGTTGAATGTTTCATGCAGTATGTCCTGTAGTATCCGGATCTCGACGAGCGTATCGGAGGTTGCGGATCTCAGGCGTAACTGATTTCTGTGTCGTGTCACGACACCCTTTCCAACTTTGACATCAAACAATACACTGCCTCTGCGACGGATGATGTTACCGTCGATCCACGGTGGACTTGATGTTCTGTAGTCTCGTACGTGGACGGCAGTTCCTAATTCGAAACATGACTTTTGATTCTGATTGAGCGGCGGTTTGGTTGACTTGGACAGCATGGCATTGTTCCAAGTGCGTAGCTTCCTGCCCATGAGTGCTTCGGCGGGGGTTTTGCGGCTGGGCAACGTATCGTTCGGCGTAGTTCTGTAGAAAACGTTGAAGACTATCGACAGATGTCCCCTCCCCACGTGATTTCAGAAGAGCACGTTTGAATGTGTCGACGAAGCGTTCGGCCTGGCCATTTGACTGAGGATGGTAAGGCGGCGACCGTAGATGTGACACATTGTTCTGGCGGCAAAATTAGGCGAAAACGTCCTAGGTGAATTGCGAGCCATTATCGGACACGTGAGTTTCTGGTAATCCATGCTGACTAAACAAACGACGCATGGCGCTGATCGTGTTGCTGGATGTAGCAGATGACATCTCGATGATTTCGGGCTATTTCGAGTAAGAATCGACCACGACGAGGTACATGCACCCGTTTATTGGACCAACGAAATCGACATGAATTCGTTGCCACGGTTTTTCTGGTGTAGGCCATGGTGCAATTGTTACACGGTTTGGCATCTTGGCTGCCTGCTGACATTGACGGCATGACTTGATGAATAGATCAATATCTGCGTCCATACCAGGCCAATAAGCGAAACTTCGAGCGATCGCCTTCATGCGTTGAATGCCTGGGTGCCCATTGTGGAGTTGTCGAAGGACACGATTGCGTAGATTCTTTGGAACAACAACGCGATCATTGAACATTAGGCACTCGTCAATAATTGAAAGCGACTCACGTCTTTGATAGAATTGCGATAGTTCCCCAGCAGGCGTAACTTTCGTCCAACCACAGTGAGTATAGGCGATTGCTTGCAACAAAGTTTCGTCTGATTGTGTACATTGTTTAATGTCCTCAGCTTTGACAGGCAATCCCCGCACTGCGTCATCAAATTGTCGCTGCATAGCTTGCTCGATGGAGACGCATGCAATGACTATCATCGTCTGGTTGATCTCGAACCGGGATTGGGCGGGACAGCGCGTCCGCTTGACCAAAATCTTCGCAACGGCGATATTGTATATCGAAATCGTATCCCAATAGTATGAGAGACCATCGTTGTAACCGGTTTGCAGAATGTGCTGGTATACCTTTTCTCGAGCCGAATATTGAGATCAAAGGCTTGTGGTCGGTTAGCAACGTAAAGTGATGACCATAGATCAACTTGTGGAATCGTTTGACCGCGAAAATGAGAGCTAATGCTTCTTTTTCGATTTGACCATAGTTGCGTTCGGCTGGAGTCAATGATCGTGAAGCATGTATAATCGCCTTTTCGTTTCCATCGGAAAACTTGTGAAGAATTACAGCACCAACACCATATCCAGAGGCATCGGCTGCCACGACGATCGGCAGCTTGGAATAGTAGTGCGTCAGTAACATGTTAGATGTTAACAGTGATTTTAGCTTCATAAAAGCTGTTTCGCATTTGCGTGACCAATTCCATGGGACATCTTTTTGAAGAAGTCGATTGAGCGGTGGACGCACAGTGTGGAGTGATGGCAGGAATGCACTATAATAACTGATCAAACCAAGGAATGATCGTAGTGATGCAACATCTTTCGGGGCCGGCATCTGCTGGATTGATTGTATGTTGCCAGGGTCAGGGTGACGTCCACTCTGATCGAAAATGAAACCAAGGTATTTCATTGATTTCGTATAGAACTGGCATTTCTCTAGACGAAGGCGTAAACCACTTTCAGCGATCCGTTTCAACGTCTGGTTGATGCGACCATCGAGTTCTTCTTCGGAGGAACCGACAATGAGTAGATCGTCCAGGTATGCAGCCACCTCTGGGATGCCAGACATAATGTTGTCCATCAGTTGTTGGAAAACGGTTGGAGCAGTCTTCACTCCAAAAGGAAGACGCTGATACTGGAACAATCCTTTGTGAGTATTGATCGTTAGCAGTTCTCGTGAATCAGGTGCAACTTCGATCTGCAGATAGGCGTCAGCTAGGTCGAGCTTTGCGAAGTACTTACCACCATTGAGCATTGTGAACAAATCATCTGCGACCGGTAATGTATAGTGGTGAGTTTCCAAAACGGCATTCAATCCAGTTGAAAAATCGGCGCAGATTCTGATGGATCCATTCCGCTTTTTAACGACAACGATGGGTGCTGCCCAGGCAGAGTACGTTACTGGAACCAGAACACCTTGATCTTGTAGCCTCTGTAGTTCAGCTTCGACTTGTGGTAGGGATGCGTACGGCACAGGTCGTTTCGGACGCAATACAGGCTTTGTGTCATTTTGTAAACACGGTTTCATGTTCAAGCATTATCGCGTCGCGCTTTTTCTGCAGTGTTTCGGTTGCTTCTACTTGATTGCAGATTGCACTGATCGGAAGGCGAGCCAAATCGAGAAGGTCGAACCAATCGAGGCCAAATAGGTTGAGTTGTGAATTAGACACGTAGCACGTGCCTACGACCGTTGAGCTTCCGAATGAGATTTGGCATTGTAGCTGTCCAGTCAGCTGTACGGAACCTCCACAGGCACTGGTGGCGGTCTGCATCGTAGGATCGAGTTCTGGGGAACCAAGTTTCCGCCAGAGTTTTCGGGAAATGATCGTAATGTCCGATGCAGTGTCCAACTGCAATCGAACAGATTGACCGTTGATCTGGACCATCACGAATTTTCTCCGATCGGCGCGTTGACCTGGAATGTAGAAAAAAGACTGAGAGACTTTTTTGAAGGCTTGTGTGAAGACCTCTGTTGACAGAAACCATCCTGTGACCAACGATGTTACATCGTTCACATCGGTGTTGCTTGAACGGGCAGAATTTGACGAAATGTCATGCGCCGCATAGCCAACACGCAGAAGGAGGCTTCTTGGATCCTGGCGAAGATAAATTTGGTTTCTGGGAACCAGATTGATTCGGTCGAAACACTGAAACAACTATTTGGAAACAGGTCATCACTCTTTAACACACGTCATCGTTGCCTAAAACTGGTTATGCAGGAATCCGACGATTTCTTAACACACATTGGCATTGTTAACAGAGAGTGCGAGCGTTTTAAGCTTCGTTCACTAACGGACGATCAATTTAAATCACTAATATTTATATGCAGTCTCCAGTCTTCCAGTTTCACAGATATCAGGACCCGGCTCCTCAATCGACTGGAACAGGACCCCTCACTCACGCTCCAAGCCATTGGTGACGAATATCTTCGATTGGTAAATCTCCAACGGGATTCGGCTATCGTCCAATTTGGGGGCCATGGCACAGCTGCAGTCAATCTCCATCGGGATTCGGCTATGGTCCACCTTGGGGACCATGGCAAACGTGCAGTGCACACAGAAGAAATAATACATTTCTCAGGAAACTTTGATCGTATTTATCATTAATATTCGTTCATTTTACCTGCACATCTTTCGTTCGAATCACCATCAAACTTACGCTTCACTTCGTTCACTTCAATGGCGAATTTCCATTCTTCGATTTATAATACCCTGCGAAAATGTTACAACTTAGAAAACCAATAAAAGCTTTAGAAAACATTTCGTGAGAATGTTACTACGGGAGGCTATTCATTTGACGGAGTAATCTTCGCGCGTCTCTATATGTTAGTGTCTCTCACCAATTGTTACTTCGTTCATTGTTTGCTTACGACCAGTTTCAATTTCCTCATTTCTTGCTTTCGAAAACTTCTCGGTTTACTGAATCACGTTTCATTTCAGCTGCTGATAACAATTTTCACCTGATTCATGTTTCCGATTGCTTCGGATTTATCATACGGCATTTTCGCTGGTTTATCTGTGATTGTTACAACTCTATTTTCCTTCTCGTTTTGGAAATACTTCACTCGTAAATATGGGCATAGAGACAGTAATCTTCAATACCACTCGCAGGGTAAATTCTCCAGATCGATCGGTGAGTGAACCTGCTACTTTTCCCATATATTTTAATTCGATGTTTTTGTCTTTGCCAAGTTAACTAGAGTATCGCGCAGAATTGTAGACTAGTTTTGCTTTCGGGCTCGGGGGATCTATATGCTCAACCGATAACATTTACAAGTTGGCAGCGAGCACTCAGCTGAACATGTTACAATCCTTGAATTAAGCAGTGCTCTATAGAGGTTCGACATGAACAAATTCACTGTCAGGCTACTCAGGTCTAGACAGATTTATAAGAAAGGCTAATGAAGTAAGACTAGCGTGCAACAGCACACAGTTTAAACAGAAAAGACAGTACACAATTACTGATACAGAAGAACAAAACACAATCCACTAAATATCAGCGCGATAAATGTATTCTTGATTGTTCAATGACAACAATCTTTTGCCTCACTTTATCCAGCTTCACCGTGTAACGGTGAAAAACACTATCTTTCAAAAATAAAAAAAAAACGTGCTGCCATAGTATTTAGCTAATATCTAACACTTAATGCGCGATGAAATCGTAAAAGAAACGTTATTTGTGTCTTGGATGTTCAATGTGACTTGCTTGTTTGCTGCCCGTATCCATCTTTCTGTAACGAGAGAGTTTCCTTTTATTTTAGAACGCAGCAATGCAAAGCTGACACACACACATTTGCTCTTACCCAATACTCGCTCCAGTTTTTACATAACTCTTCATTTCTTGCCAACAACTCTATAGATCCCTTGAGTGAGCTGCGTGACATCCGTGAAAGTGGTATCCGAGATAGTGCTCGCGTCGTGGAACTGTGGCGTGAAATCGAATCGCGTTTTTCTCAGCTTGGCATCGATAGTAAGTCAAACGCCAACTTTCGCATACGTCTTTGTTGCTAATTGGATCTCATCTCCATATTTCTGTTCTCAGAATGGACAGTTGTAGAACAAGTTTTCATCGCTGCGCTAGACATGGCAAACGATCCTTTGGCTCACGTAAGTTTTTTTCTGCTGTGAGATTTGTTGCGTTTCTTATGTAACACTGAAATTGCATTTCGGTACACGCTGTTATCTCACTGGTGCCACCACATCCCCAACTGTTTCTCTAAGCACGGACAACATAAATCTGCGTGCAGTCCTGACCACATTGGCACAATGGTTAAGACCTCACAAACCTTACAATCGGCGGGCACTGGTTGCGCGTTTGGGGGAAATTGTGCTTACCATATGTCGCCACAATAGCCAGGTATAAAATGGATGAATAGTTGCGAAAACCTGACTCTTCTCTGGGAGACCAGTCTCAGTTTTATTGGCTTCAGCTTCCTGATAAGGAATAAAGTAGAAAGCTGATTTAGACCGTGTGCCATTAGGTAAACTCAGACCTGATTCCGGCATATGTACATGTGCGTAATGGCGTCAGTGTGTTACATAGCCAAATGAGGTAAGCCTTATTTATGGAATTCATTTGGAGCAAATGTACACCTCAGTGCTTCGGTTGAGGCCTGACGTGACAATAAAATCGCTCTCGGTGCAGTACGCCCAGGATCCCTGTGCCTTGATTCAATGGATAAATGGGAGGCAAAGCTTGAAATCCACCGTTGGATAACGTAGTTACAACCAAGTTGTTCATGCGGGTGTATGTATGTATGTATGAAAACACAAGCCTGATCCAGACAAAGTGCCGTACAGTCAGAGACTGCACGTGGGCTAAGATACTGTCAGGTTGCCCAGGCCTGGACAGATATGAAGAAAACAGAACAGGAAATGGTAGTGAGACTCCAGCCTGTTTCAGCATGCAGCTCACTACCTCTGGCCAATTAATATAGCACGGTGTTGGCCGCACAGCACATAAATACTGCACGATTGTATATCCGTGTGGAGTGTAGTGGAACGTATGCGCCTGAATCAATTATCCAAATAAAATATTCAACTTTTCCGTTGTTTCAGCATTGTCTGAACCTTCTCCGTGGCCATTTTAAAAAGAGCTGTCGCGTTAATCGCCTGTTTGGAATGTACCTTGAACACAATGGCAGGTGAGTGTTTGTGGGGTTCCGCGTTCACGTATAATTATTACATTTGATTCTGTTTCGCTTATTTTGATGCATTTCTTTTTATGTGCAGATTTGACGATGCTCGTGCGGTGTATACGCAGCTCCTCAATGACGACCCGACGAATATTGTAAGTGTGCAACCGAATGTTGATTGCCTTTGTCATTCATTTGCTAATATTTTTGTTGATATTCTGATGTCTTTAGCTATGATACATGTTCTGCATTCACACTAATTAATTTGCCAATATTGTCCTGATTTTTGATCCCCTGACCAATCCGACGATTTCCGAACGCGTACAAAATTCCTTGAACAGCTACCGCGTGGTGTCCAAGGCACAATGATACTTAAATCTAAACTGTTCGTGCTCACAATTTTCATCTGACGAAGCTTCCTTGCTAGAACCGAAATGTTACCAAAAATCAACCCATATATCGAGAATCCCACCGTATATATATTTACACATAGAACGCAGTATGTATGTATGTATGTATGTATGTATGTATGTATGAAAGCACAAGCCTGATCCAGGCAAAGTGCCACACAGTCAGAGACTGCACGTGGGCTGAGATACTGTCAGGTTGCCCAGGCCTAGGCAGAACGCAGTGATGGCGATTCACTTTCACTTTCTCCATGGACGGATTCGCATGCTTCATTGATGTTTCAAATCACTCCAGCTCAGTTGCATCGATTGTAGGCGAGACCTCGCGAATGGTTATAAATTAACGTGCCTACCTACAGTGCCGTAGAGGGTACGCAGTCCCTAACCATCCACGATGTCCGGTCACTTAATCGTCAGACACTTAATCTCCAGACATTTAACACCCAAGTCGCTTAATCCCCAGTTTGATAACTTCTGAAGAATGCAGAATAGGTTTAAATGAATTTATTTAGCAGGAGAGTTTTGTAATTGATTTTAAGAACATCAATCTTTCCGTAGTTGAGTTTCGCTGAATTGCTCGAGATGTCATACCATACAACGAAAAATAAGTGAACTAGGGATGAAAGCAGATTATTGGGCAGACGATGATTTACGCCTCATGATTGTGCCGTTGAATGATGTAGTCGACACATTTGAGATTTTAGCCGAATCTATGCCTCAAAGTGAGAGGATGAATGAACTATTATCTTATTTTGAACATACCTTTGTTCAAGGTCGACGAATTAGAGGTAGAAGAGAAAACTTTGCACCAGCCATATTTCCACCTGAATCCTGGAATAAGTATGAAGACGCAAATAGTGGTGTTGCCCGAACGAATAATGCTGTAGAATGCTGGCATCATGCATTACAGTCACTCTTTTCTTGCCAACATCCCATCACGTGGACATTTCTTAACGGTCTGCTAAATAAATTCATTTAAACGTATTCTGCATTCTTCAGAAGTTATCAAACTAGGGATTAAGTGACTGAAGATTAAGTGGCTGGGGATGAATTGACTTTGAGGTTAAATGTCTGGGGATCAAATGTCTGGTGATTAAGTTTCTAGGGATTAAGTGTCTGCGATTAAGTGTCAGTAAACCACCATCCACGTCCTCTTTCACCGTTGACAACCCAATCGTTATTTCACTGGTTTGAGCCAGTCGCCAATTATGGGCTCGATGAGAAGTTTTATAAGTACCGAGAATGTGGTCCGAATACTGTAGTCTTCGAATTAGGATGTCCGCTATCTGCATCTCTTATGCACGATAATGCTAGATTACTTATGCGTTTCCTTACATGCGTATTTCATTATCTCCCGCGTTTCTCAGCTTGCGCGAAAACGAATGATCGCAGTATTGAAGGCTCAGCGAAAAATTTCGGAGGCGATCGAGGAACTACGACAATATTTGAAGCTGTAAGTCCGTTAACCGCTGTACTTAACTGATCGTTTATTTTGGATTTCTGTTTTGTTTCACCGATCTGTGAAAAATGTTCAATCCCATCGTTCACCGTATTTTACAACTAAGCGTCCAGTTTGTCAAACCACCATACTATCTCATTTCTGAATTTATACAAAGTGTGCGATAAAAGTTCGACACGACTTCAATGACGCACTGACTGCAACGAACTCTCGGTTGTAGAATTGAGGGATTGCATGATTACACATCTGTATAATGTTAATAGCCACAATCATGCTACCTGTATTGTAATTATGACAGCACAAGCCTGACCCAGGCAAAGTGCGCACAGTCAGAGACTGCACGGGGGCGAAGATACTGTCAGATTGCCCAGGCCTATGCACTTATGAGGAAGGAAAAAGTACAGGAAATGGTAGTGAGATTCCAGCCTGTTTCAGCATGCAGCTCACTACCTCTGGCCAATCAATTTAGCCCGGTGTTAGCCGCACAGCACAAAGTACTGCACGATTACACATCCATGCTACCGGTAGCTGTCGGGGAAGCCCTTGAGGCGAGCTCTCAACTATTTAATACATTACCAGCGTGGTGAACGCTAAAGGCACTATCCTACGTCTGGTGGCAACCGATGTGGCTATGTTGACTGTGGGGAACGGGTAGACTGGCCCTTCAGCACCAGTGGTCATTCCCAGCCTCGTTGACACGAATTGCTTACAGGATACGAGGCTACCAGACTTTTAACGGTAGCCATGATGCACCTCGGTTTGGTGAATAATCGGGGTTGAGCACCACAATATATTGGGCTGAGCACGTGCAAACGCAGGCGATATTCACTATTTCATCGCAGCCCGATTTAACCTTATTACTGCATGCGTTATTTCACTAATACACCATGTTCGTTCTCCGTTGATTGGTTTCTGAACACGAAGTAGCATCAATCTTGCCTTTCGTATCTTCTGTCATTTCTGATCAACTCTTTTATGCGAACATTAAACAATAATATGTTTTGATATTATGGAGGTGTGAAGTGCATTATCCACTCAAACTAATCATGGCCATTCAGATAATATTAAGAACACTCTTCGGCGCAACACAGAGCCAAGAATCGTACAAACGACCGACCACGAAGATCGCAAGTCCGCAATTAATCGGGTTTCTGGAAAACGGATTGAGTAACAGCATATTTGCAAACAAGAGCAGATAGAAATCACCATACGATATTGAACGAGTGGTGCTGGGGACGCCGCTTTGTACCCAAGTTCCAAAGACTCTTCGTTGAAGCCGACTCATCCTCTAGAAGGTGATAGTCGCACAAAATCAAATCAATTAAACGATATGTAATCCTTCAAGGTCCCTCAAACAAGTTCAACGTCGCGAGGGCTTGAAGCAAGCAGGATGGCACATCACACCAAACGGACAACTGTTACAGACATGTTGCGAAAATTGTCTTTGGAATGGGATTTGGCCTCTGGGATGAAATAGGCATGCATTCTTCTCTCTGTCATGTGCGTACTAAACGCGTCGACCTTTTAGCGGTCTAGTGTTGCGGGATTCGGGAAATGGGGCGCAATCGATAAATGGGTTTGGATCGAATGTCCTCGAGGCGTTCGAACCTCGATTGACCTCTTAGTGAACAATGGCCACTCATCCTCCTCGCACGTTTACTAGCTTCAATACCTCACTTCTATTTGTCGTTTGAGCTTAGCAGTATCGAATAGTGTGCCCTATTGTTTTTCAGTTTCCTTCTACCCATGCCCATTTCCTATCTCGGCATTTTATATTGGTGGATTTTACCGGGCCTTAACTATTTACAAATTGCGAGTAGTTTCGATTTTGTTTTAGCTTCATTATCGACCGATTGGATTTCGCTGAATCCTATTTTTTCCGTTTAGGTTCATGAGTGACTACGAAGCGTGGAATGAACTGGCGGATTTGTACTTGTCTGAAAGTGATTACAAGCACGCGGCCTTCTGCGTGGAGGAACTTATCTTATCCAACCCACATAATCACCTTTACTGCCAACGATATGCCGAGGTTCGTTGTATTGGTTTTGCTAAATTCTCGTCTATCCTGGCACCGAAAATCAATTACCGAATCTGTGGTATGGACCAATTCAGATCTGAAATGGTTTCAAACATGTTGGGACGTGCTTTACTCCAACATTTCTTTGTGTTTCAGAGATTTCACAGCGTGTATGCAATGCTAGTGTAGTGTTTGCTAGTATTTGCATTATATGTATGTATGTATGTATGTATGTATGTATAAATGCACAAGCCTGATCCAGACAAAGTGCCGCACAATCATAGATTGCACATGGGCTAAGATACTGTCAGGTTGCCCAGGCCTAGACAGATATGAGGCGAAGGGAAATAGCAATGAGACTCCAGCGTGTACTCGCATGCAGCTCACTACCGGTGGCAATCAATTTAGCACGGCGTTAGCTGCGCAGCACGAAGTGCTGCCATATATGACCTTTTCGTAATTCTCTGCTCCACATTGAAGGTCGATTGTGCTACTTAATCATGGCTGTGAAACCTGGTTAATCCGAACTGAAGATGTCCGCAAGCTGTTGGTGTTTGACACCTGTCATCATCAAAGACAGCATACACGGACAGCACGTTATCGATGCTTAACTGGCCATAAAACAACATGAAAAAGTAAAATAGTTAAACAACATTGTGGAAGGGTGGGATTAAATTGACTACGCTTCTATAGAAGGTAACACAAACAAACTGGGATAAGGAGCCTACACTTCCAATGGAACATGCATCCAAACAAGTTTCGTGAACGAATAGAGCGACATCAACATGGTAGCTTCCTTGCGACTTTCACTGTCATGCATCATTACAAGCTTGTCTCGTCACTCCGCTTGACAACATACAAGGTTAAGCAAACACTCCAAGAAGATGCTTAGTGCAAAACCGCCATTGAACACGGTTTCGGGGCATATCCTGAAGCGTAACTAACCATTGCGATATATGATCGCGGGGACACCAGCCTGGAAGACACGCTGCGCCTACATTGGAAAGGTTACTAGTAAGAATTTTTAGTGCATGCATGGACGGGTTTGGCCACCCGCGAGATTACGCCAATCCGGTGTGGCGCCGCACAAAAAAAGAATCTGTTTCGGAAGTCGGTGGTCCGGCATCCGTAAAACGTGACCCAACCAGCGTAACCTATGCAGGTTGATCTGCTTCTCTATATCGACATTACTACCAAACAACTTATTTCGGAGAGCATCATCATTGAAGATATCATTACACCGGTTGGATGTTCCGAATGCTAAACTGACATGCAAACACGACGCGATAAAATCCTTTACAGATGGCTATGGTGGGACCTAAAAGATATTGAACATATCAAACATTAGACCCAGACACACGTAGATGAGGTGCCTTCACTTAGAAACAAACACAAACAAGTAGCGTGGAATCATCATGACAGATTCATTGCGGCGAAGATGCTTGCTACAAGAAGGCGCCAGTGAACACGATTTTGACCCATATCACGAAGCGTACGAAGCCACTGCGAATTCGGACTCCCGTTGCCTGTGGTGAATCGCTCACATTCGGTGATATCATCTCTTTAGCAATATCGATATGGCAGTTTGTTTGCGATATTCCGAACACGTTTCACAAACGCCTCCTGACCATTTAGGGTCTTAACCACAAAGCTTAGTTGAGGCTGAACAAACACCAGAGGACCACAAGATGACGTGGCGCTACTGTTGAATAAAGTTGGCACGAACAACCTGTTCAATCACGCGTGCACATACACGTGTGAACCCTTAACAATGAACAAAAATGCTCATTGGGATGCATTTCCGTCACACGCTACAACCGGTTTCGTGCTGTATCATGAATCCATGACTTGAAACAGCGGAGGAATGGTAATTGAGTTAGATAAGACCAGCGTGTTCACATGGTCTTACACACACATGAATATAGGTTAAACTAATGGATTCGGAAGAAAAGTCTTCATATTTAGCGTAAAATGGCCATAGATTCTTGGACATTTCTGTGACGTCATCCTCAAGCAGTAGGAATCGCCTCTGTACGCTATCTTCCATGTTTGCTTAATCTGTTGTAGTGAAACCTTCTACGTGGAGCGAATCCCTTATCTCATATTGAAAGTGCTTAAAGAGATTAAACATTCTTCGACGACCGTCTCTATGTCTCTAGTGTAACCGACAAATCGGTCCGGAGAAAATCGAATTTAACGTCAAAGAAGTCAGTGACGATTTAGACACACTTGTGTCTATCAAACGGTTGAGTTACGCATCCAAACCCACCAAAATGTTAACAAGACATGTCCGTGAGATGTCCGTTAGCGTAATTGGAAGTTTGCGTTCATTCAATCAAAACGATGTATCTTGGCATATGCTGTTTCATTAGTTTGTGTTCACCCTTTCATGTCTGAATTATTTTCTAACCCGAAATAAAATATTTTTTCTTCGG
>JACCGJ010000311.1:0-14599 GCA_013407085.1 Atriophallophorus winterbourni | reverse complement strand
TCAGTTTTATTGGCTTCAGCTTCCTGATAAGGAATAAAGTAGAAAGCTGATTTAGACCGTGTGCCATTAGGTAAACTCAGACCTGATTTCGGTATATGTACATGTGCATAATGGCGTCAGTGTGTTACATTGCCAAATGAGGTAAGCCTTATTTATGGAATTCATTTGGAGCAAATATACACCTCAGTGCTTCGGTTGAGGCCTGACGTGACAATAAAATCGCTCTCGGTGCAGTACGCACAGAATCCCCGTGCCTTGATTCAATGGATAAATGGGAGGCAAAGCTTGAAATCCACCGTTGGATAACGTAGTTACAACCAAGTTGTTCATGCGGGTGTATGTATGTATTTATGAAAACACAAGCCTGATCCAGACAAAGTGCCGTACAGTCAGAGACTGCACGTGGGCTAAGAAACTGTCAGGTTGTCCAGGCTTAGACAGATATGAGAAAGAAAATAGAAATAGTAGTGAGACTCCAGCCTGTTTCAGCATGCAGCTCACTACCTCTGGCCAATTAATTTAGCACGGTGTTAGCCGCACAGCACATAAGTACTGTACGATTGTATATCCGTGCGGAGTGTAGTGGAACGTATGCGCCTGAATCAATTGTCCCAATAAAATATTCAACTTTTCCATTGTTTCAGCACTGTCTGAACCTTCTCCGTGGCCATTTTAAAAAGAGCTGTCGCGTTAATCGCCTGTTTGGAATGTACCTTGAACACAATGGCAGGTGAGCGTTTTGTGGGGTTCCGCGTTCACGTATAATTATTACATTTGATTCTGTTTCGCTTATTTTGATGCATTTCTTTTTATGTGCAGATTTGACGATGCTCGTGCGGTGTATACGCAGCTCCTCAATGACGACCCGACGAATATTGTGAGTGTGCAACGGAATGTTGATTGCCTTTGTCATTCAGTTGCTAATATTTTTGTTGATATTCTGATGTCTTTAGCTATGATACATGTTCCGCATTCACACTAATTAATTTGCCAATATTGTCCTGATTTTTGATCCCCTGACCAATCCGACGATTTTCGAACGCGTACAAAATTCCTTGAACAGCTACCGCGTGATGTCCAAGGCACAATGATACTTAAACCTAAACTGTTCGTGCTCACAATTTTCATCTGACGAAGCTTCCTTGCTAGAACCGAAATGTTACCAAAAATCAACCCATATATCGAGAATCCCACCGTATATATTTACACATAGAACGCAGTGTGTATGTATGTATGTATGTATGTATGAAAGCACAAGCCTGATCCAGGCAAAGTGCCACACAGTCAAAGACTGCATGTGGGCTGAGATACTTTCAGGTTGCCCAGGCCTAGGCAGAACGCAGTGATGGCGATTTACTTTCACTTTCTCCATGGACGGATTCGCATGCTTCATTGATGTTTCGAATCACTCCAGCTCAGTTGCATCGATTGTAGGCGAGACCTCGCGGATGGTTATCCATTAACGTCCCTACCTTCAGTGCCGTAGAGGGTACGCAGTCCCTAACCATCCACGATGTCAGACACTTAATCTCCAGACATTTAACACCCAAGTCACTTCATCCCCAGTTTGATAACTTCTGAAGAATGCAGAATACGTTTAAATGAATTTATTTAGCAGGAGAGTTTTGTAATTGATTTTAAGAACCTCAATCTTTCCGTAGTTGAGTTTCGCTGAATTCCTCGAGATGTCATTCCATACAACGAAAAATAAGTGAACTAGAGATGAAAGCAGATTATTAGGCAGACGATGATTTACGCCTCATGATTGTGCCGTTGAATGATGTAGTCGACACATTTGAGATTTTAGCCGAATCTATGGCTCAAAGTGAGAGGATGAATGAACTATTATCTTATTTTGAACATACCTTTGTTCAAGGTCGACGAATTAGAGGTAGAAGAGAAAACTTTGCACCAGCCATATTTCCACCTGAATCCTGGAATAAGTATGAAGACGCAAATAGTGGTGTTGCCCGAACGAATAATGTTGTTGAAGGCTGGCATCATGCATTACAGTCACTCTTTTCTTGCCAACATCCCACCACGTGGACATTTCTTAACGGTCTGCAAGACTCTCCTGCTAAATAAATTCATTTAAACGTATTGTGCATTCTTCAGAAGTTATCAAACTAGGGATTAACCCTTTAGCGACCAACTTTTTTGCTGATTGAAAAAAAATATTTTTGTAAATTTTTTACACTGAAATTATAACTATAGGGCATAATTATACATATAAATACTTAAAAGTTTAATTCCGAAGGAAAATTTATAAAAGGACCGTACGGTCCACTTGGACCTGAGACAGCTTAAACAAAAGAAGACCATACGGTCCTATTGGACTTGAGGGAAAATTTCATGCAAATTAGTGATAAATATTTCCTTTCTTTGTGTATTATTTTTTAAAATAAAACATGATTGTACAATATAAAAATCAAATTTACAACTAGAACCAAATTTATTTGAGGTTTTATATTCCAATGATCATGTTATACTACTTGGCTATGCAACAATCAAAGACTCTAAATAATGTGTTTGGAATACAAATAATTCCATTTTTATGTTGTTTTGAAATAATGAATATCATTGGAAATATCAATATCTGGTTAGACAATTAATTTGGTGATAATAAATAGTAATATTCGGAAAACGAATCATCAAGACCAACTAGACCATACAGTCCTCTTTTACTTGTCCCAAGACCAAGAGGACCGTATGGTCCTCTTTACAAAATATTATGTAAATATCTTGATAAAAACAAAAACGTCATTCTAAAAACTTTAAGTTTCAACTCAAATACTCATCTTTCACCAATAAATTATTTAGAGTCAAATCTCACCTGGTGTATGTGCCATTTTAGTTACAAAAATGAACTTTTAAGGAGAACAGAACAGTACGTCTATAGCTCGCAAAGACCTTGTGCATACTGATGAAATGACGCACACTGAGAGCCAGACAGTATAAGAACGATGCTTCGACATGTCTGGACTCGTTCAAACCTCGCAGCAACCGAATATTGTTCACTGTTTAATTATTAGAACAGTTATCCAAAAGAGGACCGTATGGTCCTTTTGGTCGCTAAAGGGTTAAGTGACTGAAGATTAAGTGGCTGGGGATGAAGTGACTTGGAGGTTAAATGTCTGGGGGTCAAATGTCTGGCAATTAAGTGTCTAGGGATTAAGTGTCAGTAAACCACCATTCACGTCCTCTTTCACCGTTGACAACCCAATCGTTATTTCACTGGTTTGAGTCAGTTGCCAATTATGGGCTCGAGAAGAAGTTTGATAAGTACGGGGAACGTGGCCCGAATACTGTAGTCTTCGAATTAGGATGTCCGCTATTTGCATCTCTTATGGACGATAATGCTGGATTACTTATACGTTTCCTTACATGTGTATTTCATTATCTCCCGCGTTTCTCAGCTTGCGCGAAAACGAATGATCGCAGTATTGAAGGCTCAGCGAAAAATATCCGAGGCGATTGAGGAACTACGACAATATTTGAAGCTGTAAGTCCGTTAACCGCTGTACCTAACTGATCGTTTATTTCGGATTTCTGTTTTGTTTCACCGATCTGTGAAAAATGTTCAATCCCATCGTTCACCGTATTTTTACAACTAAGCGTCCAGTTTGTCAAACCACCATACTATCTCATTTCCGAATTTATACAAAGTGTGCGATAAGAGTTCGACACGACTTCAATGAAGCAACAATGACGCACTGACCGCAACGAACTTTCGGTTGTAGAATTGAGGGATTGCATGATTACACATCTGTATAATGTTAATAGCCACAATCATGCTACCTGTATTGTAATTATGAGAGCATAAGCCTGACCCAGGCAAAGTGCGCACAGTCAGAGACTGCACGTGGGCGAAGATACTGTCAGATTTCCCAGGCCTATGCAGTTATGAGGAAGGAAAAAGAACAGGAAATGGTAGTGAGATACCAGCCTGTTTCAGCATGCAGCTCACTACCTCTAGCCAATCAATTTAGCACGGTGTTAGCCGCACAGCACCGAAGTCTTGTACGATTGTACATCCATGTTACCTGTAGCTGTCGGGGAAGCCCTTGAGGCGAGCTCTCAACTATTTAATACATTACCAGCGTGGTGAACGCTAAAGGCATTATCCTACGTCTGGTGGCAACCGATGTGGCTATGTTGACTGTGGGGAACGGGTAGACTGGCCCTTCAGCACCAGTGGTCATTCCCAGCCTCGTTGACACGAATTGCTTACAGGATACGAGGCTACCAGAATTTTAACGGTAGCCATGATGCACCTCGGTTTGGTGAATAATCGGGGTTGAGCACCACAATATATTTGGCTGAGCACGTGCAAACGCAGCTGATATTCACTATTTCATCGCAGCCCGATTTAACCTTATTACTGCATGCGTTATTTCACTAACACACCATGTTCGTTCTTCGTTGATTGGTTTCTGAACACGAAGTAGCATCAATCTTGCCTTTCGTATCTTCTGTCATTTCTGATCAACTCTTTTATGCGAACATTAAGCAATAATATGTTTTGATATTATGGAGGTGTGAAGTGCATTATCCACTCATACTAATCATGACCATTCAGATAATATTAAAAACACTCTTCGGCGCAACACAGAGCCAAAAATCGTACAAACGACCGACCACGAAGATCGCAAGTCCGCAATTGGGTTTATGGCTGAGTGACAGCATATTTGCAAACAAGAGCAGATGGAAATCATCCGATGCTATTGAACGAGTGGTGCTGGGGACGCCGCTTTGTACCCAAGACTCTTCGTTGAAGCCGACTCATCCTCCAGAAGGTGATAGTCGCACAAAATCAAATCAATTGAACGATATGTAATCCTTCAAGGTCCCTCAAACAAGTTCAACGTCGCGAGGGCTTGAAGCAAGCAGGATGGCACATCACACCAAAGGGACAACTGTTACAGACATGTTGCGAAAATTGTCTTTGGAATGGGATTTGGCCTCTGGGATGAAATAGGCATGCATTCTTCTCTTTGTCATGTGCGTACTAAACGCGTCGACCTTTTAGCGGTCTAGTGTTGCGGGATTCGCGAAATGGGGCGCAATCGATAAATGGGTTTGGATCGAGTGTCCTCGAGGCGGTTGAACCTCGATTGACCTCTCTTAGTCGCCCACCCTTGCATACTTACTTACTTTTACTTTTGTGCGGGTGGATTAGCCAGCTTCATTGATGTCTCGGATCGCACCAGCCCACGCACGTCGATCGGAGGCGAGATCGTTGCAGATCGTGATCCAGTCTCGTTCCCACCTGCGAACTCCGTAGACGGTACGCAGACGCATTGAGACATCATCACGAAGTTTCTTGGGGGTAGTGTACAAGTGATGTCCCCAGCACCACTCGGTGTTTGTTCGAGTACACCTCGCTAGCCTTTGCACAGCCAAGTGCAACCTACAAGGCAGCAGGGAGTTGGCAGATAAACGCGCCAGTTATCTACCTAAGGGACTTCTCTCCGGATTTTTCCTCGGGGTTATCTCCCGAAGCCTTTCCCGCAATCGGGTGACCCACAAAGCAGTGGGGGTTTGTGGTCAGGGTTTTCCTTCCCCTAGATGGATTGCCACTTCTGTTTGTCGTTTGAACTTGGCGGTACTGAATAGTGTTGTTTACTCGTTGTTTTGCACTTTCCTTTGGTGGATTTTACTGAGATTTAACTATTTACAAATTGCGAGTAGTTTCGATTTTGTTTTAGCTTCATTATCGACCGATTGGATTTCGCTGAATCCTATATTTTATTCCTTTTAGGTTCATGAGTGACTACGAAGCGTGGAATGAACTGGCGGATTTGTACTTGTCTGAGAGTGATTACAAGCACGCGGCCTTCTGCGTGGAGGAACTCATCTTATCCAACCCACATAATCACCTTTACTGCCAACGATATGCCGAGGTTCGTTGTATTGGTTTTGCTAACTTCTCGTCTATCCTGGCACCGAAAATCAATTACCGAATCTGTGGTATGGACCAATTCAGATCTGAAATAGTTTCAAACATGTTGGGATGTGTTTCACTCCAACATTTCTTTGTGTTTCAGAGATTTCACAGCGTGTATGCAATGCTAGTGTAGCGTTTGCTAGTATTTGCCATATATG
Source organism: Atriophallophorus winterbourni (assembly GCA_013407085.1). Classification (NCBI taxonomy): domain Eukaryota; kingdom Metazoa; phylum Platyhelminthes; class Trematoda; order Plagiorchiida; family Microphallidae; genus Atriophallophorus; species Atriophallophorus winterbourni. The sequence goes on along the minus strand of JACCGJ010000311.1, from coordinate 8,494 downwards.
TATGTATGTATGTATGTACGTATGTATGAAAGCACAAGCCTGATCCAGGCAAAGTGCCGCATAGTCAGAGACTGCATGTGGGCTAAGATACTGTCAGGTTGCCCAGGCCTAGACATCTAACGGGAAGGGAAATAGCAATAGCAGTGAGACTCCAGCGTGTACTCGCATGCAGCTCACTACCGGTGGCAATCAATTTAGCACGGCGTTAGCTGCGCAGCACGAAGTGCTGCCATATATGACCTCTTCGTAATTCTCTGCTCCACATTGAAGGTCGATTGTGCTACTTAATCATGGCTGTGAAACCTGGTTAATCCGAACTGAAGATGTCCACAAGCTGTTGGTGTTTGACACCTGTCATCATCAAAGACAGCATTACACCGGTAGCACGTATCGAATGCTTAACTGCCATACAACCATGAAAAAGTAAAATCATAAAACATGGGGAAGGGTGGGACTTAAATTGCTACGGCTTCTATAGAAGAGTAAGCACAAACAAACTGGGAAAAGGTGCCTACACCTCGAATGGAACATGCATTCAAACAAGTTTCGTGAACGAGTAGAGCAACATCAGCACGGCAGCTTCCTTGCGGCTTTCACTGTCATGCATCATAACAAGCTTTCTCGTCACTCCGCTTGACAACATACAAGGTTATGCAAACACTCCAAGAAGATGCTTAGTGCAAGACCGCCATTGAACACGGTTTCGGGACATATCCTGAAGCGTAACTAACCATGCGATATATGATCGCGGGGACACCAGCCTGGAAGACGCGCTGCGCCTACTTTGGAAAGGTTATAGTAAGAATTTTTAGCTGCCTATGCCATGTGACGGTTTGGCCACCCCGAGATTCACGCCAATCAGGATGTGGCGTCGCAAAAAGAATCTGTTTCGGAAGTCGGTGGCCGGCATCCGTAAAACGTGACCCAACCAGCGAACCTATGCAGGTTGATCTGCTTCTCTATATCGACATTACTACCAAAACAATTTTTCGGAGAGCATCATCATTGAAGATCTCACACCGGTTGGATGTTCCGAATGCTAAACTGATGCAAACACGACGCGAAAATCCTTACAGATGGCTATGGTGGGACCTAAAAGATATTGAACCTATCAAACATTAGACCCAGACACACTTAGATGAGGTGCCTTCACTTAGAAACAAACACACATTATATCAATGTTTTGAACAAGTAGCGTGGAATCATCATGACAGATGCATTGGGGCGAAGATGCTTACTACAAGAAGGCGCCAGTGAACACGATTTTGACCCATATCACTAAGAGTACGAAGCCACTGCGAATTCGGACTCCTGTTGCCTGTGGTGAATCGCTCACATTCGGTGATATCATCTCTTTAGCAATATCGATGTGGCAGTTTGTTTGCGATATTCCGAACACGTTTCACAAACGCCTCCTGACCACTTACCATTTAGGGTCTTAACCACAAAGCTCAGTTGAGGCTGAACAAACACCAGAGGACCACACGATGACGTGGCGCTACTGTTGAATAAAGTTGACACGACCGACCTGTTCAATCACGCGTGAACCCTTAACAATGAACATAAGTGCTCATTTGCATGCATTTCCATCACACGCTACAACGGGTTTCGTGCTGTATCATGAATCCATGACTTGAAACAGCGGAGGAATGGTAAATGAGTTAGATAAGACCAGCGTGTTCACATGGTCTCACACACACACACACATGAATATAGGTTAAACTAATGGATTCGGAAGAAAAGTCTTCATTTACATGCACTTCCATCACACGCTTCATATTTAGCGTAAAATGGCCATAGATTCTTGGACATTTCTGTGACGTCATCCTCAAGCAGTAGGAATCGCCTCTGTACGCTATCTTCCATGTTTGCTTAATCTGTTGTAGTGAAACCTTCTACGTGAAGCGAATCCCTTATCTCATATTAAAAGTGCTTAAAGAGATTAAACATTCTTCGACGACAGTCTCTATGTCTCTAGTGTAACCGACAAATCGGTCCGGAGAAAATCGAATTTAACGTCAAAGAAGTCAGTGACGATTTAGACACACATGTGTCTATCAAACGGTTGAGTTACGCATCCAAACCCACCAAAATGTTAACAAGGCAATACGTGAGATGTCCGTTAGCGTATTTGGAAGTTTGCGTTCGTTCAATCAAAACGATGTATCTTGGCATATGCTGTTTCATTAGTTTGTGTTAACCCTTTCATGTCTGAATTATTTTCTAACCCGAAATAAAATATTTTTTCTTCGGAAACGAGTTGCCCAGGGGTGAAATAACACAAATAATATAAAAAGTTTGTGATATTCACATAACTGAAAAAATAACGAAATGTAACCAATTGGTTACATCCGGCATAAGTCACCAGCGTACGATTTTGGTGACTTCTGCCGGATGTAACATAAAGGTTACATCTATTTAAACGCAACGCATTTCGAAGATTTTCTGATTTATTCCAATTTTTTTACATAATGACTAAGTTTATACTGGAACAAAATTTATAATAACTGAGACTTTCACACGATTTTTATTCGGCTCACAAAACTGCGAATTGTGAGGATACGTTCGAAACCCGTACCAGCACATACTTTCTCTTTCACTGTGGAAAAGTCAATGATGATTGCGAACAAAGAAGAAAACCACCCTGCAGTTGACAAAATTCTGTATGCCGCCGTGCAAAAAAATTCGGAAAATTCAGTTAGAATTAGCTTAAAATGACTTGCGAAGTTCATGTAACCAAAAGGTTACATCCGTCCTGAAAGGGTTAAGATGATCTTCACCAGTTTTTATTCCATTCGGAAATCCAGGCTGCGATTACACTCAGTGTGCTTGCACAAAAATGTACAATCGTGCCATACTTAAATAATGCGCATGCAACGTTGGATATTCAACTTCATACCCCCTAAGCTACTTGGCAAGGTCTCAGTTCACGCCCAGTCTGTATGATGTATGAAAGCCCAAGCCTGATCCAGGCAAAGTGCCGCACAGTCAGAGACTGCACGTGGGCTAAGATACTGTCAGGTTGCGCTGATATATGAAAGGTAAATAGAAATGGTAGTGAGACTCCAGCGTGTTTCAGCGTACCGCTCATTACCGGTGACAAATCGATTTATATGGTATGAAAGCACAAGCCTGATCCAGGCAAAGTGCCGCACAGTCAGAGACTGCACGTGGGCTAAGATACTGTCAGGTTGCCCAGGCCTAGACAGATATGAACGGGGACATAGAAATGGAAATATAAATGGTAGGGAGACTCCAGCGTGTTTCAGCATGCAGCTCACTACCGTTGGCCAATCAATTTAGCACGATGTTAGCCGCACAGCACAGAAATGCTGCACGATTGCACATCCGTGCAAATCGATTTAGGACGTTGGAAACACCCAGTCTATTAATTTGCCGCACTTTGCCTTGCTCTTGACTTGTGGTTTTATACATGCATTTGCTCAGCCCATGCTCTTCTCGATTGTCTCCTGCTGTTGCATTATATTTTCTAACCTCGTACTTCACCCATTTTCTGTTTGCTTTCTCACTCGGCTGTCTACTAGCGTTCATTAACCACGCATTACTTCGATATTTGTAGATTAAATATACCGAAGGAGGGATGGAGAACTTGGAACTTGCTCGAACATACTACGCTCGTGCTTGTCAATTGAACCCGGATTGCCTTCGTAATCTTTACGGTTTATTATTGGTAAGTTTGTGCTTGCACACTTTAGATAGATAGATAGATAGCTAGCTAGATAGATAGATAGATAGATAGATAGATAGATAGATAGATAGATAGATAGATCGCATTGGGAATCACAGATCCCAAAATAGCAAGCATGCTTCCTGCCTACAGATGTCGACCACATCTTTACTGTTCGACCACATACTACGGGCACTTTATGCTCATGCATCCGGATGCGTTAAGATGTACAACGAACTCTCACCCAAATTCTACACCACAAGTGGCGTCCGACATGGATGTTTTGAACCCTCTAAGCGCAGTGTCCTGCTGCAGGACATAGACTTATCAAACAGCACTTTATTACTTGACAATCAGGCACTTGGAATTGCAGATTGGTTTAAGTATCTCGGTAGTTGTATCAATAATTCTGCATCGTTAGATGACGAGGTCTCGGCACGCATTTCTAAAGCGACCATAGTATTCCGCAACTTAGGTCATTTCTGGCTTCAGAAAAGACTGTTTCTGTTACTCATGGGTAGAGTCTACAAAGCGACAATTCGGGCTGTGTTACTGTATGGGTGCGAAACCTGGACCTTACGTAAAGAACACATTCGGCGTCTCCAAGTATTTGACAACTGATGTCTCCGCAGCATTTCATGAGTCAGTTTTTACAATCGAAAACGCAACAATGCTCTCAGAAATAATTTGTTCGGTAGTAATGTTGATATAAAGAAGCAGATCAACCTGCATAGGTTACGCTGGTTTGGTCACATTTAACGGATGTCGGACCACCGACGTCCGGAACGGATTCTTTTTGCGACGCCACATCTCGATTGGCGTAAATCTTGAGGTGGCCAAACCGTCACATGCCATATGCAGCTACAAACCATTACTAGTAACCTTACTTGTTCAAGGAGCTTGATTGAATGCATGTTCCATTCGAGGTGTAGGCACCCCATCCCAGCTTATTTGTGCCTACCCTTCTATAGAATCCGTAGCTATTTAAGTCTCACCCTTCCCCATTGTTACAGCGGTCGATCAATAATCGATACTGAATCCAAAATCCAAGCAGAGAGCCTTGTGGTGCTCTTAGCCAATCAGAATACACCACGATGATTTATCAGCCAATCAAAATCGTCCATAAGACATTTTAACCAATCCGATCCAACACGTTAAATTTTGCCCTATAATACTTATTCTTGCTTAATCGTGTTCTGACCAGTGGTCTCATCTGGGGACTCAAGGCTAACGGACCAATGGACGGGACCTGGTGACAGGCAATAATTCGGGGCATAGTTTCATCAACAACTTAGCAGGAACTTAACACCCGTCTTTGATGATTTTACTTTTTCATAGTTATGTGACACTTAAGCATTCGATACATGCTACCGATGTAATGCTGTCTCTGATGATGATGATGCAGATCGCTCATTAACATTCATCGACACCGTTCGCTCTTTTTCATCTCCCCACGAAGTCTTTACGAGTGACGTTATTTTGTCACTCCGAAGACACCTAGCTCTTCGGATTATCGACCTGCTGCTATTAAGCTTTACGTTTGTTTTACTTTGTAGACTTGTTCGGCCCTTGACAACCATGGAAGCAAAGCCAATTGGGAATCCGTAACCGTGCTTCGTTCAGCCAACGGCGATGTCCCCACGCGGGCAAAATCCGTCGGAGATTCGATCAAGGACAATTCGCCAGATCTCGCCCCCATGCCGGTTCCCGATTCCATTTCTTTCAGCGAGCTCAATCGTCTTCTGGCTCGTTGGGCCAGTGAGCGAATTCGTTCAGTTTATCAGGTACTCGCTCGCTTAATTTGGGGTCTCATTTTACGTCCTCATTTTCGTGTCTGCAGAATGATAAACGGTCGTAATCTATAGTGAGTTGGAATCAGGAAGCCGACCATTGATCAGATTGCAATTGCGATGCAAAGACGTTTGTCGAAAAATATTCCAAACAGTTACCGGTGCTGCATTGCACCGATTGTGGGACTTAGCTTAGTCCCCACATGAAAGCTAAATTTCAATTTGCAAATGAGGATTTATCCTCGAATTCGCAAAGATATAAAATCTCATGTCATTGACCATACGAATTGTGTAGAATTCGCTATTGATCGTCAGCTGTCTAGGCACTGTTTGGAGCCTCATGTTCAAGCTGAGGAAGAGCGTATGCTGTTTTTATGCAGCTCAACGTAGATCGTGCTGTCAGCGTGCAACTACCCTGACCGGCCGACCCCTGCCTATCCTTGTGAGCGCTGTGGGAAACGAATCTCACATATGAAACTGTGGAGTATTAAATGGGATATTCTTGTCGACATTTACCAGAGAAGGTCGGCTTCAATGAAGATTCTTGGGAATTTTGGTACAAAGCGGCGTCCCCAACACAACTCGGCGTTTGTTCGAGTCAGCTTCTCTAGCCTTTGCACAACCAAGTGCGACCTGCAAGGCAGCAGGGAGTTGCCAGAAAGAGGTGGTCTACCAGACTCTGTTCCAGGGTTTTCCTCAGGGTTTTCTCCCGAAGCCTTTCCCGCGATCGGGTATCCCGCAAGGCAGCGGAGGTTAAAAATCAGGGTTTTCCTTCCCTTAGATGAAATGCCCTCCCAGGCTAACGAGCTACATCTGCCCGAAGCAAACTGGTTTTCAGGCGCCAGTCACTCGCCCCTTCTCCTGTTGGTAGAAGCTGTTCCGCCGGGCTCGGGGAGCCACTCGTGCAGGCCAGAAGCTGGACTACAGTACTAATCATGTTTGTCCCGGTTGTCACGTCTATCTGATTTGCCTCATCGATTTCGTGCCATCGCCACACAGGGTTCGTTTGACCGCCATTGACGACGTTTGATTGCGGTTGACATTGTCTCTCGAACCGTTCTAATGCAATCCTTTCGAAATCCGAATTATTCTGATATGTCAGCATGATTTTGCTCCTGTTTCTTTCGCTATTTCACATGGGCTACCTAAATGCAGATGCTTCGTCTATGTTTTGTGTTCTCGCTTGAGTGTTGCATGAGTGCATTAGACTTCCTCTATACTCATCAGAGTTGATAGTATTACTTGCTTTTGTGCGGCTGGCTCCACGGGTGGATTAGCCGGCTTCATTGATATCTCGGATCGCACCAGCCGACGCACCTCGATCGGAGGCGAGATCGTTGCAGATCGTGATCCAGTCTCTCTCCCACCTGCGAACTCCGTAGACGGTAAGCAGACCCAGGGTGTCTACATCCTCTTTCACAGTTGACAGCCAGGTTTTCACTTGACCACCTTGCCGCCGACGCCAGGTGCGAACGGGTTTGGGGTCGAGGACGAGTTTTGGAAGTGCTGTGTCTGTCTTTCGGAGGACGTGGCCAAACAATTGCAGCCTTCGCCGTTGTATGTGAGCGGAAAGTGGAGATAGTCCGCTGCAACGCTCTCGTACGGCTGCGTTAGATACTCGGTCAGTATATCGGATGCCCAAGATTACCCTAAGGCACCAATGGTCGAACACTTCTAACGTGCGTACATCCTGTGACCTTAAAGGCCATGTCTCGCATCCATAAAGCAGTACAGGGCGGATCGCTGCTTGATAAACACGCGTCTTAGTTTTTAGGCTGATCCGGGCTTGCGCCAAAGGGTGCCTTTCAACTGCAAAAACGCATTACGAGCACGATCGACCCTTAACTTCACTTCATCTTTCGCCTGACCATTGGGCAATATACTTGAGCCGAGGTATTTAAAGATTGGAACGTATTCGATCGGACAACCCTGGACGCGAAGTGGCTGGATGCCTGGTGTGTCGGAATAAAAAAATGCCTTGGTCTTAGCCGCGTTTATCTCAAGACCGACTTTCGCGGCAGTGGCACTAATGCGGGTTTGATATTATTGCCGTTTAACGCAGCTGAACTTCCAGTCACATGATTTTGAAAAAACGACTATCAAAGTTTATCTTGCACCGTAGCTTTATGCATTCATATAGAATCCCCAATTGTCAGTGCATATTTCACACACCCAACGCACGGTTGTGCAATTGTGTCGTACTTTGTACTGTGCGGCTAACACCGTGCTAAATTGATTGGGCAGCGGTTGTGAGCTGCATGCTGAAACACACTGGAGTCTCACCACCATCTCAATTTTCTTTCTCATATCTGTCTAGGCCTGGGCAACCGGACAATATATGGAACCACGTGCAGTATAGGACTGTGCGACACTTTGCCTGAATGAGGCTTGTGATTTCATACATATATATATGCATGCACCGTTCATTCGTTAGTATTTAACTTTTTTTCACTTCCAATGGCCATACGTATTCTGTCAGTGCTGTTCTATTCATGCCACTGTGTGTGAGTGTATCAAATCACTAGCCAGATCCAGGCAAAGTGCCGCACAGTCGGAGACTATATGTGGGCTAAGATACGCTCTTTTTGTCCAGGTCTAGACAAATATGAGAAAGAAAATTCGCAACTTGTGTCATCTGTGGCGTCAAAGAGGGTAGTCTCTAAAGCTCAATGGCAGAGTATATAAGGCTACTGTTCGCGCTGTGAAACACACACAAGATATCTGCAGATTTTCGAAATTCTCATTCTCCTCACTATCTCTGGAGTTACTTGGCGCAATTGAATACGTAACGCAACTATCCGCAATAGAATGTTTGCTAGCGACGTAGACATCGAAGAACTAGTTACCGTGCATAGACGTCGCTAGTTATACCACGTATTGCGAACGGGAAATCATCATTTTCCTAACACGGTTTTGTTTGCCATTCCTAACTCGGAATAGCGTCGTTGTAAGGCTTGCCCGAGCCTGGCGGAACTGCTTCTACCAACAGGAGAAGGGGCGAAGTCGAGTGACTGGC